>BNCR01000023.1:0-149014 GCA_014656515.1 Oryzias celebensis | reverse complement strand
GCAGACTTGCTCAGGCGCGTCGTGAGGATTCTGGCCAGCTCATCATCACCGCGACCGCCATGTCCCACCATGGCTCTGACGGCCACCTCCAGCTGTCTTGCCCAGCCAAGGAATCCCTGGCTCCCGTCACCGGCGAATGAAGCAGGCAGGTCCACTTTGACGTCCCGGGACGGAGCGTCAGCGAATTGGTGCATAATTGGCTTAAAGGGATCCTCGTCCCCACGCAACATGCTACTGGCGGGAACTTTAAGCTGCACTAGCAGTAGCTGGGAGCTAAACTAGCGGAATTCGGAAAAACTTCAGGCTAACTGAGTCCCAAACTCACTATTTCGAGAAAAAAAAAAAAAAAAGGAGAGAAAAATTACATAGCGGTAATGTATGATGAAATAATCCCTGCCACCAGTCTAACCGAGCAAAGGAGGAGGTTCACTTGTCTGTGTAAAAGTAAATGACACCAGACAACGAGCCCGCCATTCGGTCACTGCCCACCCTTCTCCTTTATTTATTTATTTTTTCTTCACATTCAACAGAACTCCTTCCTGTGGCTGAACTTGCCACACTCCCTGGATTCTACGGTAACCCGGGATAGGGATAAGGGATTTCCCCTCTCCCAAAATTAAAGAAAAAAAGTTAGTTACACAAACAACGGCAGCAGCAGAGAGATAGGAATCCCTCTGCCGCCTGCCGAGCTCCTGCAAGTTTGCACAACTTTTTCTTTATGAATACACATTTTTCTTTATGAATACATTTCTTTTTGACAGTTTCCTTACTCCATATGAGTCTCACATGAGATTTGTGTGTAAATGTGGTTTTGTGTGGCCATTCGTGCGTTTTTTTTTTAATTTGCGCATGTAGTTAGTTTCAAGCTGTTGTAATTTTAAGTTGTGCATGTGGAAATTGTATTTTGTTTTTTTTTTTTGTTTTGTAATTTTTGTACTTATACACAAAATGTATTGTATGTGTCACAAGTCAAGAATTACTACACACAAATTGAACTGATACTTATTTCTCTCCATAGAAAACGCCTCTAAAGCTGCTCTGTGATTGTGATCAACAAGAGCCGGATCTTTCCTGAAACCGTTTTTTTTTTCTATATTGAATCATTCTGTCTTACTTTGTTTTTCTTCTCTAAGCTGCACGTGACTAGCGGTCAGTATGAGTTGGTTTGACCTCACTGCTCTCCGTAGGGGTGGGGGTGTATAGTTCGGTAGACTCACAGTTGTGCTGCGTTGACACGGTGAGCGGAGATCTCTTCTTCTTCTGCTCTCTATAGAAACTGAAGTGAGTTTGTTTCTGGAACTTTGTCTTCACTAACTTGACTGTTTGTTTGGGAATGTTTGGAGAAGATCTTCTTCTTTCTCTGCAAACTCTCATCACTCTGCTGTTTCCAAAGCTTCTTCATTGTTGGATTCTTCATCAACATGGAGGATTCTTCTTGATCAAGTCAACAACAATCAGCTGATGTTGTTGTGTTTGTTCCAAACATTCCTGATCAAACTTGGTCTTCAGCATCAAATTGGGATTCCAAACCTTTCTGTTCTCCTGCATCCAATCTGTGTTGATGTGAAAGTCTCTGTTGGAGCTTTGAGAGGAAGAATTCATGTCTTCTTTCTTTCAGCTCATTCTTTGATTTCTGTCGTTTCTGGATGAGCTTCATGTTCCTGAATTGTAGAAACAGGAAGTTTGTTGTTCTTTGTCAAAGTGACTGATGAAATGTTGCCCATCAGGAGGTTTGCTGCTGCAGCCCATGTCTCCATCTGTGGAGGGAGAGCAAAGTGCAGCAGCTGATGTTCAGCAGCTTCCTCTGATGATGATGATGAGGGTTCCTCTGCAGATGAAGGATGAAGGTGTGTGTGAGCTGATGTGGATCCAGTGAATCCAGCAGCATGGATCAGTGTGAGGACACACAGGAGGGAGCCCCTCCTCTAAAAGCACTCTGTGTGGGAAGATGAGAGCCAGAGCAAAGCTCAGAGGTGAGATGAACATCTGCAACTGTCCAGGACTCTCTCCATGTCAGAGCTCAGCACTCACACCAGCAACCTTCATTCTTCACAGGAACCAACCTGGATCTGGACCTGATCTGGATCCAGCTGTGTGTCCTTCAGGAGTGACAAGTCAAAGGATTTACCCTTAAACTTCAATCATCCGTTCAGCAGTGGAACAGTAAGTGTTTGTCAGAGTTAAAGGAGGCTGGATATAGTTCAGATGATCATAGTTTCAGATGAATGACTTGAGTTCTGGTTCCGTTCTGGATCTCTCTGATCAGACTCACTTGGAGCATCATGTGTGATGAGATCTTTTCAGTTGAGTCTTCTGAGAGTCTCTCTGAGAGCAGAGATGTTGGAGAAGAAAACATGTTGACTCTGACTGACAGCAGCTCCAGTCTAATGAGAAGGATCACTGCAGACTCCTGGGATCAGATTTTCATGGCTTTCAACATCTGGTTGTTCTAGTTTGACTTTCTGCTTTCAGAATTTCTTACTTTTCTAAATGTAGATTTGAATCCACTTTTCTAGAAAAAAGTCTTGTTTGACTCTCAGAAAATGATCCAACATTTGAGCTCAAACTCTAAACGTTGATCCAAACATGTCGTGTTATTCCAGACTAACAGCTCAGTCTGTGTTCATGTCAAAGTCCATCAGCTGTTCATGAAGACACAGATCCTCCAACACTCTGATGTGTTTGTGTTTGCAGAGGTCAACAGGTCACACGAGAGTCCAGTCTGCAGCATCCAGCTGTGTCTCCATGAAGAGTGACCGGTCCAAAGATAATCCCCAGAGTTCAGAACTGAACCAGGACCTTCAGACTCACAGTAAGAAGCAGTTTCTAGTGAACAAAGCAGAGTTTCATCTCTCAGCAGGAAAACGTTCTCCTCTAGAACATCAGCCGATCCATCAGGAAGGTCAACCATCTGCTGTGACCGTTTCAGGTCTGAGAGGAAAGAAAGAGCTGGACAACTTTGGACACAAGCTCAGTCTGTGAGGATGAAGCAAACAGCTGAGTCCAGACATGAGCCGGTCAGAGAGAAGGACACGGAGAATCCTGTTCCCAGCAAACGTTTTCTGGATTTTCTGTTGAAGTTGAGAGTTACAGGACTAAGAATGTGTGAGTGTGTGTGGCTTTAGCTTCTACACACACAGCAGCAACAATATGTGGAGGTGCGGTCTTAACAGAAATGACTCAAAGATAGCAAATGACGTCATCAATAAGAGTGTTTCAAAATAAAAACCTAAGAAATAAAAGACTTTTCTACAGATACATACCCTCAATGCGGGATTTATTTCTAATTATTAAAAACAATCAATCATGTTTTGTTTTCTAGTAGAAACTAAATTAAGTTGAGATAATAAATTTGACCAGATCTTATAAAATAGATTTTAGAATTTTAGGTTTGTCACTAATCGACAACAGCAGGCATCTGTGAAAAAAACATCTCTTCCATTTCCAGAAAGAAGAGACTTTTATTCATGAAACACAGTTATTTCCAGTGTTTTCACTCTAATGACTGACAGAACTAAGGTTGGACTAAGGAACTGTCATAGGATGACACCTGTGCAACAAATCCAGTCGTGACATTCCCTAAATATTCCACAGTCAACTGTCAGCTCTATCAGAACAAAATGGAAGAGTTTGGGAACAACAGCAACTCAGCTCCAAGACACATACGGATCACCAAGTGCAAAGCTTAGGATGCAGTGGTGTAAAGCACGCCGCCACTGGACTCTAGAGCAGTGGAGACGTGTTCTCTGGAGGGAATCCCGCTTTTCCATCTGCATGTTGTCTGGAATGCATCAACAGTGTTGTTCTGGTGGGTTTGCTTCATGGGTGTAGAGGGTGTAGATTCAGCTCTCAGCCAGTGCTGAGACTGAGGTGTTGATCTACTCCCACCCTCTGTCTGCAGTCTGTTTATCCACATGCAGGTGGAGTACAGAGCCCTAAGCTCACAAGTGTCTTCATTAGTTTGTTAGGGAGGATGGTGTTAAACGCTGACCTACAGTCCACAAAGAGCATCCAGACGGAGCTCCCTGTTGCTCTAGGTGGGACAGAGACAACTGGCCAACAGTCATTCAGACCAGAGATGAACATTGTTTTCAGCAGGAGCACTATGGAGTGGTCTTTAAACATTGTGCTTCTGTGGTGAGGATCCATCACTGACTGAAGATCTTGATGAAAAATCTCGTCTTCAACTTTGACCGTTCCCAATCCATGAAAGCAGATCCACTGACTAAATCCAGAACTTTTTTACCCTCCAACAGTCAACGGACTCAAGTCACAATGAGGTCATCATGTTTGTGATTATGGCTGGAACTGGATGTGGTCTAACCAAAGGTCTGGCACCAAACTGATGTCCTCTCTGACTAGAATTAGATCTTATTTGGAACACGAGGGAAATCTGTGCATTCCAGTAACGCCCTCTTGTGGTGCCTCATGGTAACTGCAGCAGCAGCTGCTAAAACATTCTGTTTGTTGATGTGATTTCCTTGGAAAAATGTTCTGATGTCAACAGACTTTGACCTTCTTTGGAGTGTAGTGTTTTCTGCATGTTTGTGAACGTTTGTTTCTGTTCATTGTGTTCAGTTCATTCAAGTCAATGTTTTCCATGAAAAAACATCCATGACTTGTGGTTCTACCGTCTCTTCTTCAGAGGACAAAACAAATGCAACAGATTTAGGGAATTTTCAAAAGGATTCATTAGTTTTTATTTAATCATTTTATTGTTTTCTGATAAAGGCCTGAGAGATAAAATGTTAGAAGAAATACAATTCTCTTTAAAATGTGGACAGTGGATGAAAATCTCTTTCTGGTGGATTTTCAGAATAACTGGTTTTGATTGGTTGGTTTAGCAGGTGGAGCCTTTGGCTCAAAGACATTATAGACACTTCAATGACTTTCTATAGACATAGACAGAGAACGTGTTGATATGATCCACTGGTTTGCTGATCTAATATGAGATTATTTCAAATAGATCTAATAAGATTCATGGAAAACTCCCAGTAACTTTTGAATAACTAGAAAATTGCATTTCCTGCGGAAATACGTTTGATTGCAGAATTGCAGAAGGTTGTTGCTTTTCTATGCATAATTGCAGAACTCTAGCAGAAAAGGCTAAAATGTTAAATGTAAATGTTTCAATAAATTCATGAAATTAATAAATTACCCAGCATGCCAAATTTGCTGAAACATTTTGCATATTTCTGAAATGTCAGCTAAAAGCAAAAATAGCCAAATTAATGCATTCCTGCATCCTTTGTAAAGGTATGAAAAGTCTTTGAGCCATTAAAAATGATGGCAAAATGGTAATTTTACTCTATAACATGTAGTTAAGTCTAAAATGTTGAAGAAAGGCAAAAATGTATCTAAAACCTTGTTGGAATGATAAATGTGTGTAATGTGAATGAATCAATGAGATTCTTCCATTGTCACTGTTAGAATGAGTCAGGAAGACATCAAAGGGTCTGACAGGCAGATGTTTACAAACATTGGCCGCGCAGCTGCATGTCCTCTGCCTAATGAGACAGCAGAATCACTGAGCTGAGCTTCAATGTATTTCAATGGAGGTCACTACTCCAAACAATGTTCATATCTTCAAAGTCTTTCACTTATCCGAAAAGTTGAAACCTTGTAAGAATCAGAAAGCTTTGGGCTACAATGTGTGAAACTGTCATGCCTGTAGGTTCAAGCATGTTTTCAGAATCGCTAGTTAAAAACAGAGTTAGTGTTCAAACAGCTGGAAAATGTAACATTGGCAGGTATAGGAGAAATGGGGGTACTTAGTGTCAGTCCAGGGGCTGTGGGGGCAAAAGTATTGCCCTACAGCTTGAGAGTTAGATTTTATGCATCAGGAGGGATTTTCCTACGTTTTGATGAAAAAATCATGTCACTGCAACAAACGGTGGCCGAGTTACAGCGATTTATCTTTTCTTTTTTTCTTAAAAAACCTGGTCTCCCCACTCTAGGTGATGATGTCATACACTCTAGATTGTCCTAAAGTCGGGCAAAATGTACCAAATTGCCTCATTTCAAACAGCTGTAGTTCAAAAACTACAAGACATATCCAAAATGAAAGTAATGCGTGTAATCTCCAAACCTTTCACTACATTTTAAAGTTTAAATGGTGTCTCTGGCTGAAACTAAATTGGAGGAGATACATTTCAAAAACAGTGCAAAAACGGATTCAAAAAGCAGACTCCCCATTGACTTCCATGATGTTTTGAAATTATAATATATTTGAAAAAAGAGAAGACAATCAAACTAATAAATGGAACTACAGAGGAACAAAGATTGTAAATCTGCTTCTATGTGTTGTTTAGTTGGGTCATTTCCATTGGAGTGAATGAGGACTGACTTGTTTGTAGAACATTCTAGCTGTGACTTGGTGAACTGACCCGACTCCAGTTAGTTTGGTTTGAAACCCACCAGCACAGACAGAATGGAGCTGATTGTTCTGATTCTCCACAGAGTGGACCAGCAGAGCTCAGAGACTCCCAGTGGTCAGTCTGTCCAGCAGCATCAAACACAGCTGGACTCCATCTTTCTGGTCTGTACATGAACAACAACTACTTTCCATCATTCTGTCCACAGTCATCTCCATGCTGCACTTTGGAGACCAGTGGATTGTCAGTGTGTCCAACATGGAGCTGATGTTTGGCTCCATGACTTCACTCTGATTGGCTCATTCATCTAGAATTCTGTTGCAGCTGCTGGAGGACAACATGGTCACTTTTGTGAAGAAGGAGCTGAAGAAGATCCAGAAGCTTCTGAGTCACAGGGAGGAGGAGGAGGAGCTGGAGGCTGAAGATGAAGAGCAGAGGAGCAGCAGAGAGTCACTGATGAAGATCACAGTGAACTTCCTGAGGAGAATGAAGCAGGAGGAGCTGGCTGATGGACTGCAGAGCAGTAAGAGGATTTCTCTGAAGGTTTCAGCTGCTGATAAATGAAGATTTCCTGATGTCTCAACACATGGAACCACAGGGATTCAAACCCTCATCCTTCAGGGCTGCAGAGAGTTGATTTACTCTGTTTGTTGTCTTCATTCAGGATCTGCTGCAGTTTGTCGACATAAAGTCCAATCTGGTCTGAAGAAGAAGTTCCAGTGTGTGTTTGAGGGATCTCTAAAGCAGGAAACCCAACCCTTCTGAATGAGATCTACACAGAGCTCTACATCACAGAGGGAGGAACTGGAGATCTGAATGAAGAACATGAGGTCAGACAGATTGAAGCAGCATCCAGGAAAGCAGACAAGAAACAAGCATCAGACAAGAAGAGCTCTTTCAACTCCCAGCTGGAAGACAAGAACCAATCAGAACCGTGATGACAAAGGGAGTGGCTGGCATCGGGAAAACAGTCTTAAACACAGAAGTTCACTCTGGACTGGGCTGAAGGCAAAGCCAACCAGAACCTCCACTTCACATTTCCATTCACTTTCAGAGAGCTGAATGTGCTGAAAGAGGAGAAGTTCAGCTTGGTGGAACTTGTTCATCACTTCTTCCCTGAAACCAAAGCAGCAGGAATCTGCAGCTTTGAAGACTTCCAGGTTCTCTTCATCTTTGATGGTCTGGATGAGTGTCGACTTCCTCTGGACTTCCACAAGACTGGGATCCTAAATGACCCTAGAAAGTCCACCTCAGTGGGAGATCTGCTGACAAACCTCATCAGGGGGAACCTGCTTCCCTCTGCTCGCCTCTGGATAACCACACGACCTGCAGCAGCCAATCAGATCCCTGCTGAGTGTGTTGACATGGTGACAGAGGTCAGAGGGTTCATGATCCACAGAAGGAGGAGTACTTCAGGAAGAGATTCCAAGATGAAGAGCAGGCCAGCAGGATCATCTCCCAATCAAGAGATCCCGAAGCCTCCACATCATGTGTCACATCCCAGTCTTCTGCTGGATCACTGCTACAGTTCTGGAGGATCTGCTGAAGAGCAGAGAGGGAGGAGAGCTGCCAAGAGCCTGACTGAGATGTACATCCACTTCCTGGTGGTTCAGGCCAAAGTCAAGATGGTCAAGTATGATGGAGGAGCTGAGACAGATCCTCACTGGAGTCCAGAGAGCAGGAAGATGATGGAGTCTCTGGGAAAACTGGCTTTGAGCAGCTGCAGAAAGGAAACCTGATCTTCTATGAATCCGACCTGACAGAGTGTGGCATCGATATCAGAGCAGCCTCAGTGTACTCAGGAGTGTTCACACAGATCTTTAGAGAGGAGAGAGGCCTGTACCAGGACAAGGTCTTCTGCTTCATCCATCTGAGTGTTCAGGAGTTTCTGGCTGCTCTTCATGTTACCGGACCTTCATCACCTCTGGAACCAACCTCATGAAACAAAAGAGAAAATCAAAGAACTTTAAACTCAACCAAAACAGTCCAGTCCAGTTGTACCAGAGTGCTGTGAAGAAGGCCTTACAGAGTCCAAACGGACACCTGGACTTGTTCCTCCGCTTCCTCCTGGTCTTTCACTGCAGACCAATCAGAGTCTCCTACGAGGTCTGCTGACTCAGACAGGAAGTAGATCACAGACCAATCAGGAAACAGTCCAGTTCATCAAGAAGAAGATCAGTGAGGATCTGTCTGCAGAGAAAAGCATCAACCTGTTCCACTGTCTGAATGAACTGAATGATGGTTCTCTAGTGGAGGAGATCCAACAGTTCCTGAGGTCAGACGTCTCTCCACAGATAAACTGTCTCCTGCTCAGTGGTCAGCTCTGGTCTTCATCTTACTGTCATCAGAAGAAGATCTGGAAGAGTTTGACCTGCAGAAATACTCTGCTTCAGAGGAAGCTCTTCTGAGGCTGCTGCCAGTGATCAAAGCCTCCAACAAAGTTCTGTAAGAACTCTCATGAAAATCACCTTCAGAGAACAAATGAATTTGATTAGAAAAATGAAAGATTCAATAACTGCTGTCTGTCTTTGTTTTCTTCAGACTGAGTCACTGTAATCTGTCAGAGAGAAGCTGTGCAGCTCTGTCCTCAGTTCTCAGCTCTCAGTCCTCCAGACTCAGAGATCTGGACCTGAGTTCCAACAACCTGCAGGATTCAGGAGTGAAGCTTCTGTCTGCTGGACTGGAGAGTCCAGACTGTAAACTGGAGACTCTCAGGTCAGATTTCATTCAAATGTTGATTCTCTACGACAGTTTGTGTCTGTTTTTCTCTGATTTAGGAGAAAGTGTCAGATAGCATCACTGAAGAAGAACCAGCAGTAGGTAGAATACAAACATCAGACTAAACAGGAGAACCTAAGTCCATCCAGGTGTTGATATCTGGATCAGTTCATGTTCTCTGTGTTCTTGAAGAAAACATGAATCAATCCCAGAACTGCAGGTTGAAATGGACAAACAGTTGCAGCAGATTTCTGACCCACAGAGCAGCAGCTCCTTATGAAGAGATATGAAGAGGTCAAAGTGCAGCAGACTGAAAGCTCTTTCCACAGACCTGGTTCTGGGGCTTATTTAGAACCCAGCTTGGATCAGAACCAGGTCTTCTATTTCACAGAGTCTTTGAGATCAACGTTTGTTTCTCAATCCTGGTGCTAAAACAGACAAATCTTGTCTCTTCAAAGGCTGCAAGAAATCTAGATTTTTCTGGACAGTGGTTTTCAGTGAGACTCCTGTAGTTTGCAGCTTTCTTTGATTTGTAAAAACTGTCAGATCCTCAAAAATATTGTCATCAATGAACTGTGAAAAGTACTGGATTGGACCCCAGTATTCACAAAGTTTAGAGTCATCTTGATTGACAGGAAACCCAGGAAGCACAGCTGTGAATCTGTTATGATGGATGTTTAAAAAAACACAAAAAAAGTTAATAAAAGAAATAAAAGTTCTTTTTTTTCCACATCCATTGGATTAATGCAATAATTTGAGTTTCATGGATGTGAGATGACTCTATTGATCAACTGTAGAAGCATATTTTTTAAGTAACTTACAGTGTTTGGGGTAATGAATTACAAAGTGATGAGTTACTGTAATTAAGTTACTTTTGTCAGTAACAGAGTACAACGTAACGAATTGCAGTTCAATTTTGGTAAATAAATTACAATTTACTAAACTACAGAACCCTCATTTCTTCATTAATCACATTTTACTGCAGTGAAACATCAATGACATCAATAAAACAAATAAATGTGTGAAAAAAGTCGGCTCTGACATTGTCTCTTGTTTTAAAGAACAAAACAGATACAATAAAAATACATTTAGTGATGCATGAGCGCTAATGCAGAGTTGGAGATTGGTCAAAGTAAAATAAAGAGAGCGTAATATGGACATGGATGAATACGTAGGACATTGAGCAACTAGATCATTATTTCCAATTTGTTGAACACAAAGCAAAATATTTCAGTTAAAGCAAGTTTGTCCTGGAGATGAACTTCTTTCCACTGCCGAGTGCCAATGAGCAACCTTTTTACACACTATGTAGACTACTATACAATGTAGATTTCTCCTGTTCATGTGTTGAAATGAATGAGGTGGTGCTAACAAACCTGAATGTCCTTATGGAGCCTCTATGTTTTTATTTGTGGATTTACAAGACGATCTTGTTTTTATTTACTCTCCATAAAATGTGTGTTTTGTCAAAATTTTACAAGTTAGAAAGAAAGTAAACATTAAAAGAAAAAACACTCAAATGTATTACTTTTAGTCATTTTATATATAAAAAATAAACCTATACATATCCCAAAAGATTTTTCTCTCTATAAAAATATCCTGTCAAAATGATACAAATATGAACAAAACAAACATAGTCTGGAAATATTAAAAAAATGTGGGTTTTTCTCAGCAGAAACGAATCAAATGATTCTGTTTTCTTGCTCTTGTGTCATTTTATCAGAGCTGGACTCCTGGCGTCGTCTTTTAACATCAAGTTCATTTCTGTTTGTTGTGTGAGATCCTGTGTCTTTGTGAAACACATCAGAATGATTTGATTTTTAAAACCTGTTATTGTCAATATCATTTTTTAGGTGTTAATAAAACATTTCAAACTAAACCAAATAACTTTAACTTGAGATTACTGTAAAATATTTAGTGTTTTCCTATTTTGTGCAACACCAACATAAGTGACACAACAAAGCGCCGAAAAAACACAACACTGTACATTTATCTCTGTCACGTTAAAACTGAAATCATCCTTAAAGTTTAGACGAGATGACAGATCCACCTGCTCTCTGATTGGACAGTTTGATTGACGTAAATATATTTACAAGAAGCAAATCTTTTTTACAGGCATGCAGATCCCTTTTACACATTTACAAACCTAAATCTTTTGGGCAGATTTATTTTGCAGTTTGATGAAACTTGATTGATGTGTGAACATGCAGTTGTGGTTGCAGATCCATTCAGTTGTGGTTGAACCTTTAAGTCCTTATATTGAGCCCATATGGTCAAAGTGAAGAAAAAATCTGAACTCTGGGGAGGTGGCTGTGTCTTCTCAACCAATCAGGGACTCAACTTTGGAAACGTGACGTTTTCAGTGACAGCGAGAAAACATCCAATATAGTGGATCGATCCATAGTTCTCCTGAACTTCCATTTATATTCTTAACCTGCTGTATCCCTTTCTGGCAGCTAGCTCCATGTAGAAATAAGGCTAAAAACATAGCTGCTAGCTCCTCCCACAGGCGGCGATCTTATGGAACACATTTGAGGCCATGCAGAGATCAGCGAATTCTCCACGTGTCGTAGGAGGGCGAGACACGTGAATTGGCCATGAATCGCATTCGTGTGAATGCACCTTAACAGCAGAACCAGCAGCAGCTCCTCTGCAGGACCACATTCAGACATTTGGGCCCCGTGGATCCTAATGTGTTTCAAGCCCTCTACAGTTTACAGATGTCAGTAAATGCTTTCAAAGGAGAACTAAAGATTTTTTCACTGTTTTTTCTGCACAACCTGCTTTTCCAGTCAGGATGAAGAGAGAAATGAAAGTTTAGCTCTGATTCATGCTTTTATTTGGTGAACATCTTTGATTTCTGCAGAGAAACTTCATGTTTATCTGGATTTTTCTACACTTCCATAGTTTGTTTCCAAAAGTCCAACATGAATCCAACATTTCAACAAGTTTCTAAATGTGCTTTTTGTTCCTGTGATTTGAAAGGAACCAGAGAGTTGAAACTTTCTTTGTTCATTTATTTTGTGTCAGATCCATTCAAATGTGATCAAGATTCTCTTATTGAGTTTTTTTTACCCATAATTCAAAGTGATTTTCAATTCTCAAAGAACAATTCACTTTACAATGTAATCATGTCATTTGTAAAATTCATTTTACAATTTAAGATTCAAGAAGAAGAAATACAATTAAATCTGACATTTTGAATCAAAGCAAAATCAATTGGATTTGAAATTGTCATGTTTTTTTGTTTCATGTTTCAAATAAAAACTCATTTTTCAACTGTCAGTTCAATCAGTTGAATCTTAATTTACCAACATGTTGGTCAAAATGTCAAAATCCAAAAGAAGTTGCTAAACCTCCAGCTGCATCACTGCTCCTGAACACACTTTTCTGTCTGATTCAGGTTTGTAAGTGCAGTTTGTCAGAGATCAGCTGTGAAGCTCTGAGTTCAGCTCTGAAGAAAAACCCGTCTAATCTGACAGAACTGGACCTGAGCTACAACAAGAACCTGCAGGATTCAGGAGTTCTTCATCTGTGTGGTTTTCTGGAGAGTCCAGACTGCAGACTGCAGACTCTGAGGTCAGACTCCATGTTTCAGTTGTGTTCACATCAATATGATGAGAAAGTTGTGTTGACACTAAACTGCAGACATGAGGCTGATGTTCTCCTGCTGCATGCTGACCATCTTCATGCTGAAGGCTGTTTTCTTCTTCTGAGCTTTAGTCCATTCACTGTGGCAGAAGATCTCATGTTTGAATGTTTCTTTCCATCTTCTTCTTCATTTCTAATGTCAGTTTCCTTCAGGACTGATCTTTTCTTTTCCACAAAGGTCTGCAGATGTTTCCTCTTCTTCATCCTCTTCACTGCAGATGGAAGGAAAGCTTCTTCCTGAAGCTCAAACTGATCTAGAAATACACAGCGGATTTACTTTGTGTGGTTTAAACAAACTCTTTTTGTATAAAGTGGTTGAAAGAATAAAGTTGGAATTTTCCAAACCTCAGTCAGGAAGAATCTGTGGTTCAGCCGCTGTTATTCAGAATTTTAATGGTCCATCAACGGTGCGTCTCCCTTGAGTTGCTGAAGAGTTCATCTCACTACTGTCAGTTTCCATTGTCTCTGCTGCATCTCTGGTCCGTCTCTGCTCCCCCTGGCTTTCAGAGGAATATTGCCCCCCCCCCCCCCCCCCCCAATAAACAACAATCAGAGAATTGGCAATCAGGATGATTCCCCCCACCGTCACACACTATATTCTTTTAAAATGTATGTTTTGTGTCATAAATGATGTTATGTTTTGCCATTTCTCTGCTTTTTGTCTCGTTATTCACACGTCAACAGACTGAAATAGAACTTCTCTGTAAAACTTGCATTGTGTTTCAGAGACATGATGGAGGCGATGGAAACATTCCTTTGATTATTGAAGGTTTTTTGTGCAACACAACAGAGACACACCACAGATGGACCAGTGTAATTCCGGCTTTAGGCGGAACCAGCAGCTTAAAGCCGGATCAGTCAAGACCCGACAATAAAACGACTAGTGATTGACTTGGACCTGTATACGTGCAAACACACACAGGTTCTTTAGAAGTTCCAGAACTGGATCAGCTGAAACTGTAAAGGAGGTGTTGGCAATCAGTTCCAAACTTGAGACCTCAAAGGACTGTAGCTAAAGTGCTGATTCACAAAATCCTCAATCTCCTCAGGTTGTCCGGCCAGAACAAATGATGACGTCACAAATTCTCACTCATGCCACTCATTTATTGAAGGTGTTCTTGGGTCATGGCATTCAAAGCTTCGTGGTATTAGTGTTAGTCATGTTGTATTCTCATGGACGCATGACTATGATTTCCATGATATGGAGAAAGGAGAACTCGAGGATGAACGGCAAAGCCTGTGTTCTCAACGAAGGCTGCCTCCAGACTGGAATGCCCAGGTGCTGCTCCGGTGAAGGGTGGAGTCTGATTGGTTGAAAGATGGGGTTCATACCCCCTCCCATGAGAAATGATTATTATGGGATTTCAGAGAGACTATTATGGGGTGGCGGTGCTTCAAGGTGCTCAGGAACAATCAACTAATTTGCACACACTGTTACAAATCAACTACACAAATGGACCTTGTTAACAGAAACATTTAAGCCCGTTTCCACTGAGCGGTCCGGTCCGGTGTTTTGAGCATTTCTATTGTAAAATGGACCCATTAAACAGTACAGAACCATCCTCTGAGCCCCCATCGGTGGTCGGTCCATTGAAAAGTTGAATGGAATGTTTGGGGCGGAGCTCTGTAGCCACCAGTTGATTGGCAGAAACTGATGACAACATTAGAAAGAGCCAATATAACGCTCATTTAAGCTAACGTTTCCAATGATTCTCTACAGCGGTATTTGTCTTATTCCACAATCTTCTTTCAAACAACATTAAATTCCTGTTCTATATGATGTACCTGAAGTAATTGAATAAAAAGACGAGCTGCTGGATGACCTCCGTTGTTGTTGCTTTTCTAGTGGTCGCTCTACAATGACGCAATGACACGCTAGCAGACTACACCACGCATGCTAGCAGACTACACCACGCATGCTAGCAGACTACACCACGCATGCTAGCAGACTACACCACGCATGCTAGCAGACTACACCACGCATGCTAGCAGACTACACCACGCATGCTAGCAGACTACACCACGCATGCTAGCAGACTACACCACGCATGCTAGCAGACTACACCTCGCATGCTAGCAGACTACACCACGCATGCTAGCAGACTACACCACGCATGCTAGCAGACTACACCACGCACGCTAGCAGACTACACCACGCACGCTAGCAGACTACACCACGCACGCTAGAAGACTACACCACGCACGCTAGCAGACTACACCACGCACGCTAGCAGACTACACCACGCACGCTAGCAGATTACACCACGCACGCTAGCAGACTACACCACGCACGCTAGCAGACTACACCACGCACGCTAGCAGACTACACCACGCACGCTAGCAGACTACACCACGCATGCTAGCAGACTACACCACGCATGCTAGCAGACTACACCACGCACGCACCGTGAAAACAAACCGCTCAGTGGAAGTGACTTAGTTGCTTAACTGAGTGGAAACACTCGCCAGAATGAACTGGACTGTACCGTACCATTCCTTACCGGACCGGACCGTTCAGTGGAAACGGCGCTTTAGTCCAGGGGTCAGAAACCTAGAGCACACGTTCCACAGATGTCATTCAGAGGGAAAGACAGAGACACAACGGAATGTCATCTGTTTGTATTGAAGCGGCTGCTGTGTGTCGCCGTAGGTCTGGATAGAACAGAACTTTACTTTGCTGACTAGTGAGTCACTAGATTCTATCACCTAAACCTTTCTATCGGGCAGAAGATAAGTCATGCTGAACCAACTCTCACACACTGCATTACCACAGTCAACTGGACATTAAAGAGGCTTTAGGAACGGCAGAGTCCAACATCCTCAGCAAGTATTCACTTGATAGACATTTTTAACATTTAACAAACCAACAACATAGCAGACGAGATGCCTGCAATAATCCTTTCACTCATGGAGCAACTACACCAACAGAATTAAACTGAACTCCCACAATGCACTCCTGCTGTGATCAAGATCACTACAGTATTTTGAAGATGATTGATTTGATTTGAAATGGTTTATTTTAAGCTATTGGAATAATAATACATGTACTGCCTTGTGAAAGTATTCGGCTCCCTTGAACCTTTCAACTTTTTTCCACATTTCAGGCTTCAAACATAAAGATATAAAACTGTAATTTTTTGTGAAAAATCAACAAGTGGGACACAATCATGAAGTGGAACAACATTTTTTGGATATTTCAAACTTTTTTCACAAATAAAAAACTGAAAAATTGGGCGTGCAAAATGATTCATCCCCTTAAGTTAATATTTTGCGAAACAGCTGGAGCTCAATGATGTTGGATGGAGCTGTTTGTGATCAGCAGTTTTTAGCTCCTTCAACAGATTCTTGATTGGATTCAGGTCTGGACTTTTACTTCGCCATTCTAACTGTTGACAGGTTTGTAACGCCACAGCGTTGTTGCGTGGTCCTTGGACTGCTTTGTGCTGAAGCAGCGAAGAATATTTCACTAATAACTGGATAAATCAGACAGAAAAACAATTCCTTTTTCTTCTGACTCCACTCTCAACTGACACACAGCTGAGTTTGCTGCACTGAAAGTAAAGGGACTGAATCATTTTGAACACCCAATTTTCCAATACTTTCGGAAGGCACTGTATGAAACATAATCAACAAAGGTTCAATTCTCAAAGAGCAATTCACTTTATAATGTAATCATGTCATCTGTAAAACTAATTTTAAAAATAAAGATTCAAGAAGAAGAAATACAATTCAATCTGACATTTTGAAATCAAAGCAAAATCAATTGGATTTGAAATCTTCATGTCATGCACCCTTAGAAATACGACAGAAGACCAAAATCTCAGAACAGTCTTTAAAGGGGTTTTATTCAAAGTTCAGTTCTTTAAGGTAATATCCAGAGCAGCGTAACTCAAAGTCCATAGGAAGTCCATGATCCCGTTACCGAGGAGACAGTCAGAGCACAAACAGGAATCTCCAAAAGGGCGTGACAAGAAGCGTAATCCAAAAATCCAAAAAGGCAGAAAGACATCAAACAGGAATATCCAGAGGGGTTCAGGCAGAGATGTGGTCAAAAACGAGGCAGGATCAAAATACACAGGAGACTTAGAACACTTGGGGATGGCTAGAAAATCACGGTTGGCACAAATGACGATCTGGCAGTGGTGTGGTGAGTCACCAGTATAAGAGCAAGAGGGACCAGGTGAAGGTGATCGAGAATCAAGTGGTGGGTTTACTGGAGGTGGGAAGTTACAGCAACGAATTTGTGACACTTAATGTTTTTTGGTGTCATGTTTCAAATCAAAATTCATTTTTCAACTGTCAGTTCAATCTGCATTTCTGCCATGCATTTAGAAAATGTGTTTTGTAATGAAAAAGTCATGATGATAAATGACATTTCAATTCCTCGTCTGTTTTCACTTCATTTTAAAGTCATTTCAAATGGATTGAATCTTAATTTACCAACATGTTGGTCAAAATGTCCAAATCCACAAGAAGTTGCTAAACCTCCAGCTGCATCACTGCTCCTGAACACACTTTTCTGTCTGATTTCAGGTTGTGGTTCTCCAGTTTGTCAGAGTTCAGCTGTGAAGCTCTGAGTTCAGCTCTGAATAAAAACCCGTCTAATCTGACAGAACTGGACCTGAGCTACAACAAGAACCTGCAGGATTCAGGAGTTCTTCATCTGTGTGGTTTTCTGGAGAGTCCAGACTGCAGACTGCAGACTCTGAGGTCAGACTCCATGTTTCAGTTGTGTTCACATCAATATGATGAGAAAGTTGTGTTGACACTAAACTGCAGACATGAGGCTGATGTTCTCCTGCTGCATGCTGACCATCTTCATGCTGAAGGCTGTTTTCTTCTTCTGAGCTTTAGTCCATTCACTGTGGCAGAAGATCTCATGTTTGAATGTTTCTTTCCATCAATAGAGTATTTACCCGAACCATTTAAAGTGCAGAAACACAATGTTAGTTTCTTCTGGCTGTACATCAGCATCTTTGTTTTCTTGGAGTAATACTGCAGACATGAAAGTCTTTAGAGTTCTGCTTATCTTACTGTTGATGTGTTTTGTGCACAAATGACACTTCTAGGATTTTCATTTTGTTCTAAACCGTTTTAAAGGTCCGTGACTTCTGGGATATCTGAGTTACAAATGAAAACATTTCAGACAAAAAAATGAAGGAAAGATTTTCTCTCTGGCCTGTTTTTTCAAAAGCTGCATATTGTTATTTACAGTTTACCGAGTAAAACATTGTGATTAATCAGATGAATCACAACCCAAAAATGTCATTCATCTGATGATGTTTTTAATGGATTGACAGCACGAGGTAAAATCTAAGTAAAGGTCCTTGTGTAACGTATCAAAGAGTGATTTGATTTGTAAAAACCTGTAATTGTGAATCTAGTTTAAAGTATTAATAAAACATTAAAAACTAAATCAAAGAACTTCTCACTTGAGATTACTCCAGAATTATTTGATGTTTTCTTAATTTAACAGCAACAGTAAAAATCCTCCCAAAAGCGTCGCCGACATTCCTAAACAAATGATCTGTTGTTATTTCTTCATATCTCAAACAGTGCAGCTGGTTTACTGTTTCTTCTGTCTTTTCAGTGCAGCTTTATGTCAGACAAACACAAACACCAAATAAACAACAAACGTAAAATACATGTTATATGGAAACGGAAGACATGGAATAAAAATGTCTCCAATGTGTCAAAAATTCCTAAAGAATCCGATTCTTAGCAAACACTGAGTAAACTAAAGCATTCATCCCAGTTTGGTTCAATCTGCAGTGAGGCTGCTCTCCTTGCTGTTTCACAGTCTGCACTGTAATCGTGAATGAAACACGTAAAATACGGTCATTCTGAGGAGGAAAAGGATTCAAAGTCATTCATAGAAATGACATTTATACAACAGATCCGTGGACACATTTGGATTTTATTAGTAGTTGTTCATGATGGCGAGATCCTTACAGGTGAAGCACTGCCTCCCCCGACCGCACGTCCTGCTGAGACGTGTTTCAATAAGGAACCAAAAACCACTGAACCGACCCCAAACCCGCCCAAATGACGTCCACCCGCTCAAAACCATTTCTCAGACATGTCAATGCGAGGCAGAGTTGCTGGATTGGATAGAATCTAGACCAGGGGTCTCAAACTGGCGGCCTGCAGGCAATTTGTGGCCCCCAAGATGAAATTTAACGGCCCCAGAGATGATATTTAGCGACCCTCAAGATGATATTTAACGGCCCCAAAGATTATATTTAGCTACTGTAGGCTATAATTTGCCGATTATGCCTAAGTGCGTGTTCAAAAATCGAGGTCTGGAACGATTTTGAGGTTTTCCACCAAAAGATTTATTCCTGACACCAAAATATCTAATACATGAGTTTAGGGTCTCCAGCTCTCCCTAGGAACGCATCTAATGGATGCTCTTCTCCGTGCACGAATAATAGAGACGTCCTATTTCCCTTTGACCCAGAGTTTTATACACAATATGCAAAAAGAAGGTTGGATCAAAATAAGAGGTTGGATCTTCTCCCTGGAGATGCATTTTCCCACCGTCCGCCTTTTCCCATCCTTTCGAAGGTGCCTCAGCTCCTCGTTAACTCCTTATCAGCTCTCCGTTCACTCCCGCCTGCAGGCATTTGTTTCAAAGCAGCATACTCCCTATATGAACTAACCTTGTATGCTGTGAGAAACTATCCTATCATTCATTCACACAATCATAAAAATGTCTGCAAAGTTTAAACCATGAAAAACACTTTTGTTTAAGTATTTAATGTCTACCAAGTTTATCACTTTTAACACTTAATTTTCATACTGGTTAATACTGAATTATTATGAAACACACATAAGTATTTGTTTATTTAGACTTCATTTCTTCACGACCCTCAAGATGATATTTAGCGGCTTCCAAGATGATATTTAGCGGCCCTCAAGATGATATTTAGCGGCCCTCAAGATGATATTTAGCGGCCCCCAAGATGATATTTAGTGGCCCCCACCTTCATATTAAAGTTTAATGTTAGTGCGACCCGCAAGTTTTATATGAATGGCACTTCTTCTGTGTTGTGTGTGGAGCTGACAAACCGACCAATCAGAATAGAGTATGTGGCTCTTGGGGGCGTGACACTGACCGGGCTTGAAAAATGAAATATTTGGGGCAGGAAACCTGACTTCCCCCCTCCCCAGACCACATTAATAAGTTACTTACTTATATTTTTTAGAAAGTGTCTATTCGTTCATCATTTTCTCAAAACGTGCAGCCAGTGCTGAACTTTTTTTTTTCTTGGCCTCACGGGCCGGGAGGAAAGGTTAAGGTTAGGATACAGTTAATGCACCAAATGCTTCCTGAGCGCGACTGTCTGCAGTCCATCGCGCTCCAGCAGGGGATGGGTCAACTGCAGAGAATAAATGCAGGTTTCTACTTCACAGCGATCACCCAACGTATCCAGAATCACACGGTCTACGTTTGCTGGTTTTAATTGCGACTGATAACTGGGATGAACTTCTGAGTGGTGTTCATACTTTTCAAGCGGTGTGATCGTCTGCAGCGTTTCTGTTTAACTTGAAGAACATCTTTCTCACTTGTTCTGTGAACGTGCAGGAACATGAAAGGCAGAGGAGGAAGCGGTTTGCTCGTCCACTAAACAGAGACAGGCAATACAAAGGAGAAAAAATCCAAATATCAAATGAAAAAAGGCAAGAATCTCATTCTCTAGTGCTCCAGGATATGAGATATTACACAGATCTTTCCAGTAACTTGTTCTATTTTGTATCTAGTCGTCTGTTCTCTCTGTGTTTCTCTGTCTGTGTGTGAAATTCAGTATTTTCTAACTTCTGAAGTGAATTTCATTTTCAGTGTTCAAAAGACATTTTTCTGGAAAGAGTTTCCTCTGCAGTTGCACACTCTGATCGCTGAAATAAATTCAAGTTTAATGACGTGACTTGCGCGTTATTGTACTCCAGGTGTAAAATTCCAGTCTTGGGTGACGTCACCAAATGGAAAGTTCTCCCTATAAATCCTACTGTTGATGAGATACTTCACTAAAAAGGCTGAAAAATCAACTTTGTGAGTTTTTAAGTGTATTTTACTGTTCATTCCTCAATATAAAGAACCCCAAAATGGCATTTGTTCCATTCAAGCATTTTTGAGTAATCCTCCAAAAACCACTGCTGTTATTCGCTGATGTCTTATGTCTAATACGATGGTTACACAGAAGGTCCTGGAAAGCCTTTCCAGTAAATTCAGAGCCATTGTACGATCTGAAACATTTCATTTTTCCATATGGAGCAATGTCAGCTAGAAACTTTTTTGTGGCCAAAACAGTATCGCTCTTGTTCTTTATGAAATACACTAAAGCTGCTCTAGAAAAATAGTCAGTAAAAGAAACGGCAGATCTGTGACCATCTCTGGACTCTGGGTGCAGTGGTCCAGCCAACTCGGTTTCTTTGTCCTTTGTTTTGGTAAAAGTCTCTCAGGAGCTGCAGTTCCTCCAGCATCACCAGCAACAGGCTCTTGTCATCCAGAAACTAGATCAGATTAGCATATGCCTCCGTATTTTTAGCGAGGTCCTCGTCGTCATCATGATCGAGTTTGTTCAACAGAGTGTCTTTTAAAGCGTGTAGTCAAAAGTGACCGGCGGCTTGTATCAGCTGTTCTTCTGCTCATGGTGCCGACTTCTTCACCACAGTGGAAACACTTTGACAGTCTCAGGGTTCTTCTGGGCCCATAACCCGTTGGCAGGTTTGTAACGCCACAGCGTTGTTGCGTGGTACCTGGACTGCTTTGTGCTGAAGCACCAAAAAATATTTTCACTAATAACTGGATAAATCAGACAGACAAACAATTCCTTTTTCTTCTGACTCCACTCTCAACTGCCACACAGCTGAGAGTGATTGCCATATTTATTCAGACACACCCACAAACTCAACACACCTGAACTGAACAAACAGGAAATGACAATGGATTATTTCAAAATAAAATACATCAGAAAACAAAATAATATAGACAATAAAACTGCATTTGGGATCACATTCTAACAGACTTCAACTCTGTCAGTGCAATAGCACGAGAAATGACATCTTTCAGCTGCAGTCACTGACACAGTCTTATCATTGACACCCTACCAGTTCAGCTGCTGGTTCCCTCTGCTCTGAGAGTTGTGTTGAGTGACGTTCAAAGAAAATAGAAAATTCGAAAACTGAAAATCAAACTACTGATAAGGTCTGTTGTAAATCTATAAGAACTGTGCTGCTTTTACAACAGATAGAAACCAGTGTTTTCTTAGCATTCTAAATAGTTTACATATGACAACAAAAAGCAAAATTATATAACATATCAGTTTAACAAAGAACATTTTGAGATAAGTTAAAAAAAACATGTTCTTCTCAAAGCAACATCTGAAAAGCAAACTTTATATTAAAGTTCCTATTATAACATACCTGTCAGCAAACAAGATGACGGCTGCATGTTTGCCAAAAGTGTTCCACATTTGAATTGTGATTGTGGAACAAACTTTAATTTGAACTAGTGGCTCACTTGAGGTTAACTTCTGCTTGTCTGGGCCAAACAAATGCCACCTCTGCTGCAATTCAGCCAGGCACAGCAGCATCTTTGATGCACGTACGTTGCACAGCTTAACGCCGTGAAAAAACGGAACACTGTACATTCCTCTTGGTCATTAACACTGATTTCCCCCTCAAAGTCTGCGGCAGGAAGCCACCTGCTCTCTGATTGGACAGTTTGATTTGTGGTCATCCAATCATAAAGACGTGTAAAGACAGGGACAGAATTCACAACCACAACTTCAGGAGCTCACAGTTTTTTGCTTTGCATCTGCAATAATAATGCTAAAAAAACTTAAATATTATTTTACAAGAAGCAAATCTTTTTTACAGGCATGCAGATCCCTTTTTACACATTTACAAACCTAAATCTTTTGGGAAGATTTATTTTGCAGTTTGATGAAACTTGATTGATGTGTGAACATGCAGTTGTGGTTGCAGATCCATTCAGTTGTGGTTTTGAATCTTTAAGTCCTTATATTGAGCCCATATGGTCAAAGTGAAGAAAAAATCTGAACTCTGGGGAGGTGGCTGTGTCTTCTCAACCAATCAGGGACTCAGCTTTGGAAACGTGACGTTTTCAGTGACAGCGAAGAAAACATCCAATATGGTGGATCGATCCAGAGAACTTCCATTTATATTGTTAACCTGCTGTATCCCTTTCTGGGCAGCAGGGTTTCCAGATCCCAACCCGAATACTGTTGGGTTAAGATGGATTCACTCTAGAGCAGGGATGGGCAACTCCAGGCCTCGAGGGCTCCAGTGTCTGCATGATTTCCAAATATCCAAGTCCTATTCATGACTAATTACCTGGTTCAGGTGTGTCCAGCCAATTAGAAAATGCCAGAACATGGTATTTTGGAAAACATGCAGGAATGCATGCTGCTAGCTCCAATGTAGGAATAAGGCTAAAACATTAGCTGCTAGCACATCCCACACGCAGCAGAGGCGGCGAGCTTAAGGAACACAGTTTTGTTCATGCAGTGATCAACAGATTCTCCATGCAGCGTCGGCGGGGTGGGACACGCGAATTAACCGTGATAAATTGCGTTAGTTGTGAATGCACCTCAACAGCAGAACCAGCAGCAGCTCCTCTGCAGGGTCACATTCAGACATTTTGGGCCCCGTGGATCCTAATGTGTTTCAAGGCCCCGCTACAGTTTACAGATGTCAGTAAATGTTTTCAAAGGAGAACTAAAGACTTTTTCACTGTTTTTCTGCACAACCTGCTTTTTCCAGTCAGGATGAAGAGAGAAAGGAAAGTTTAGCTCTGATTCATGCTTTTATTTTGGTGAACATCTTTGAGTTTCTGCAGAGAAACTTCATGTTTATCTGGATTTTTCTACACTTCTAATAGTTTTATTCCAAAAGTCCAACATGAAACCCAACATTTCAACAAGTTTGTAAATGTGCTTTTTGTTCCTGTGATTTGAAAGGAACCAGAGAGTTGAAACTTTCTTTGTTCATTCATTTTGTGTCAGATCCATTCAAATGTGATCAAGATTTTCCTACTGAAGTTTTTTTTACCCATAATTCAAAGTGATCTTCAATTCTCAAAGAACAATTCACTTTACAATGTAAACATGTTATTTGTAAAATTCATTTGACAATTTAAGATTCAAGAAGAAAAAATACAATTGAATCTGATATTTTGAAATCAAAGCAAAATCAATTGGATTTGAAATCGTCGTGTTTTTTTGGTTTCATGTTTCAAATAAAAATTAATTTTTCAACTGTCAGTTCAATCTGCATTTCTGCCATGAATTTAGAATGTGTTTAGTAATGAAAAATTCATGATGATAAATGACATTTCAATTCCTCGTCTGTTTTCACTTCATTTTAAAGTCATTTCAAATGGATTGAATCTTAATTTACCAACATGTTGGTCAAAATGTCAAAATCCAAAAGAAGTTGCTAAACCTCCAGCTGCATCACTGCTCCTGAACACACTTTTCTGTCTGATTTCAGGTTGTGTAGGTGCAGTTTGTCAGAGATCAGCTGTGAAGCTCTGAGTTCAGCTCTGAAGAAAAACCCGTCTAATCTGACAGAACTGGACCTGAGCGACAACGAGAACCTGCAGGATTCAGGAGTTCTTCATCTGTGTGGTTTTCTGGAGAGTCCAGACTGCAGACTGCAGACTCTGAGGTCAGACTCCATGTTTCAGTTGTGTTCACATCAATATGATGAGAAAGTTGTGTTGACACTAAACTGCAGACATGAGGCTGATGTTCTCCTGCTGCATGCTGACCATCTTCATGCTGAAGGCTGTTTTCTTCTTCTGAGCTTTAGTCCATTCACTGTGGCAGAAGATCTCATGTTTGAATGTTTCTTTCCATCTTCTTCTTCATTTCTAATGTCAGTTTCCTTCAGGACTGATCTTTTCTTTTCCACAAAGGTCTGCAGATGTTTCCTCTTCTTCATCCTCTTCACTGCAGATGTGAGGAAAGCTTCTTCCTGAAGATCAAACTGATCTCATGTGGATGAAGGTTGATGTTTTCTGGAAGTTCAGACTCATTCCAATAACAGAATGAAGACTTTCTAGCATCATGGTGCTGAAATTCTCCCATGATTCAGTGCTGTTTGCAGAAAGAGGAAGGGGACTTTTTCTGCTGTTTGTGCAGAAACATCAGTTGGTTTGGATGCAGCCACAGGCTGATGTTTGACTTTCACACATCTGGACTTCTTTACTGAAGCAGCTGCATGTTGTCCTGAATGTTCCTGAATGTTCTTCTTCTCTGCTTCTGCTGGACTCTTCTGATCTGCTGCTGTTGCTTCACATCTTTGGACTTTTTCCAAACTTTCTGATCTTCTTCAGCTCTGAACTCTTTAGAAGAACTGAAGGATGAAAAACATGAACTTTGTCTTTAAACTCAACTCTTTCTTCTGGATTCAGGTTGCAGTTCTGCAGTTTGTCAAAGATCAGCTGTGCTGCTCTGGTCTCAGCTCTGAAGTCCAACACGTCCCACCTGACAGAACTGGACCTGAGAAACAACAACCTTCATCCTTCAGATGTTCAGCAGCTCCAGGATCTGGTGAAGAGTCCAAACTCCAAACTGCAGACTCGGAGGTCAGTAGAGGGTTGGAGTCAATCCAGCTGCTTCCAGATGTTTTGTCCTAAAGTTAGTCTGACAGCAAAGATGCAGAGTTTCCTGTGAAGCTGCAGCTTCTCAGTGAAGCTCTGAGGAGAATGATGACAGGCTTCAGGACAACAGTCAGCCAATCAGAGCAGCAGAAGCTCCAACAGGTGAAGATGACAGGAAGCTGCTGCTCTGAACAGAACTGAAGCTCCTGCTGCTCTTTCTGCTGCTGTGCTGCATCACTGACTGACAGACCAGGATCAGGAGACACTCCTTCATCTCTGTCTTCATCATTTCTCTCTGCAGGTGGCAGAGCAGGAGAGTCTGATGTTCCTCCTTTTGGAGCACAAAGCAGCATCAGCAGCAGCTGGTCTGCAGAGATGTTGTGACTGGACGGTGTTCCTGGGAGGTGGAGAGCAGAGTGATGGAGGAATCAGAGGAAGTGGAGATGAGTGTCAGAGCTGCAGCATGAACTGATCTGAGATCAGCTCCACTGTCTCTCTCAGCATCAAGTGGACAGTTATTGTGCTGCAGCTCCCCCGGTGGACTGATGGAGAACTGCACTTCATCTTCTGGTTCTAACTTGGAGTGTTGATCTGAAACATCAGTTGGATTCAGATGTTCAGCAGCTCCAGGATCTGGAGAAACAAAGACCTGCAGACAAACTGATTCTTTTCTAGATCATCACTTTCTTCTTTCATCTACATGTTATGAATAGATGTGAGTTTGTGACTGGACCAATCAAGGATTGAGTGAATCATGGATCAGTTCTGTATTAGATAGATCTATGTGTGGATCAGGAACAAACAGGCAGTCAGGCGTTGGATCCTGTTTGTGTCTCTGGAACAGGGAGAGGCATAAAAAGACAAAAATAACAGTGATGTTTTAGGAATTCTCCTTTTTATGTGTTTATTAATCATAATTTAATAATTAATTAATTCTAGAAAAAAAGGAAAGGAGGTCCAGACTGATTTAGTCACGTCTGCAGCCTCACTCACCTTGTTTTTCCAGACTTCCGGTTGGAGTAATCACACTGGATGACAATCCCCTGGTCCTGCAACTTCTTAAGCTCACTCCTGTGCTCCACTCACCAAATTTCACCAAATGTCTGTGTGGAAAAATAGAACCAAAACAGATGTTTTGTGGGAGTTTCTCAACATTTCAGTGACAATTCAAAATCAAATGAAAGCCTCCAAAAGGGAGAACATCTGAAATGGTTTCATGTTCCAGATAGAAGTGGGGTTCTTCAGAACATTTTTAGAACAATTCATTTAAAGGGATTATTAAGAGAGTTGAAGTCTAGAAAATGGAGTCCTCCTGATTCCTAGTCCTTCATAAGAACAGATTTTCTTCAGTGATGTGTTTGATTTTTCCATGTAAAATGAAGAAGTGTGCGATCAATGTCTTTACAAATGTTCTTGTCTAGATGTAAACAGCAGCATAAGAGAATGTAAAAAGAGTGTGGTATCATCAGCCAGTTGGCTAATGATGAGTTCTTTATGTAGCCTAGAGAAGTCATGTTGCCTCATAGGTCACAAGAACTGGGCTTTTATACAGCAAATTGTTGTTTTTGAAACAAAGCAAAAATGGTCACAGACTTGCTTTCAGTGGATAAAACTAAACAAAACCCAGAGGTTGTCCTTTGGTAACTGGTTGATGTATTTTGGCAAAGATTTGAGCATAAATATTGAAAATAGTTCAATAAAATACAGCAGTGGACTCTGACCACAGAGAAATGAACATGAAAATCACAATTACTAACACAATATTAAATAACCACTGGAAAAGCTACAAATAAATAACCAAAAACTCACCGTTTTATCTGGATTACACACTCAGGAACACTGGAAATGGCGCCTTTTTCGTTCGCGCTACACAACTGTCATGGCGTCCTTGCTAACACGACTCACATTCCCGTCCTCTGTGTAATCCATGTAAAAATACATCATCATTCTTAAACGCTAACAAATAACTCCAACAAAGTAACAGCAAAATACATGTTTCACATGTGTTGTGTAAATGATCTTACAACTTCACGGAAATGATTTCTTTCACGCCGATGAATTCACAGCGGAGTCAAAGAAGCTTGACAGGAAGACGATTGTCTTACATTCTTTCAAAATAAATGTCCAGGAATAACTTCCGCGACACTGCCCTCTACTGGCTAAACACAACCACATTTAAAGCAACAGCACATTCACAGTTACATTCATGACTGAAACATTCAGCAGTTATAGGAGGAAAACCATTCATATATTATAGAACTGTAACAAATAGACTTGTAACCTAATGGTGTTTCAGAACCAAACAGAGGGAACTGACTGTCCATTTACCACTCTACTACATTTATCAGCTATGGTGATGCCCTGCACATTACCAGATGAGATTTGGTTTGTAAGGATTTGAGTGCAGAGTAGAAACAGATATGGTGAGATGGGGCGTCCTTGGCGAACGCCTCGTTTTAGGCCAAATCTCGGGGTGGAGCCATGTCTCATTAGAATAGAGCTGTTACCATTGGAGTAGAAGGTTCTGACAGCATTACAACAACATTCTCCAAAGACAAATCATTTGAAAGAGTTGAAAATACATTGGTGTTTCATTGTGTCAAATGTCTTCTAAAAGTCCAGGAAAAGAATCAAGCGATCATCAGGAACCAAATCAGAGTAGTGGAGTAGATCTAATACCAGTCTAATATGATTCCAGATATGACTGTTTTTCATGAAACCTGACTGCATCTCATCAATGATTGGATCCAAAACTCTTTTGATTCTATTAGTGAATATCAAAGCCATCATTTTATAGTCAGAATTCAGTCTCCAGTTATCAATGAAAAGTCTGTCTTTCTTTGCTTTTGGAATAAGAGTTATTACTCCTTGAGAAAGAGGATTATTTTCTCTCCTTTCTAAAAATGTTTGCAATAGGAACGGAACTAAATGATTAGAGAATGCTTGGTAAAGTTCTGCAGATAAAGCGTCTGTAGCAGGAGATTTGTTGGTCTTCAGGGTAAAAATGGAGTTCATGACGTCCTCCAGTGTGAGAGGGCTGTCACACTGACTCCTTTACTCTTCATCAATACTTTTCAGGTCTTGGATATTATTAAGAAACAAAGAAGAAGTGTCCTCATTGGATCGTGAGCTGGACAGATTTGCTTGGAGCAAAAAAAAAAAATCCTACATTTTTAGTGACCAGCAGGTATATTAAAATGTTGTTTTTCTTCTTCTTTTTTTAGCAGTTCATTGTTGATGTTTAGTTTGACTTGTTTGTGAAGCTGTTGTAGCTTTACCTTGTTTTATTCGGTTTACATTGATCTGTCCATCACAAATAAATCAAGTTTTATGGTAAATCCATCTGATCCAGTTTAAACACTGCAACCATGAACTTGTCTGAAGCTGAACAGTTTTTTTCTTCTTTGTAGAAATACTGCTGCTATCTGTGCTCTCGTCTCTTTTGAGGTTTGTCTGTGATCTTGATGCAGTTTAGCAATTATTGTAACACTATATTACTGATCCGTAACACTTTGTTTATCCAGCAACAGCTTAGAAAACATCATAATAATAAAATTCACCATCAAATAATCGTAATAAAAAGTAAAAAACCATCAAAGTACAACTCTGGTTCTGGTTTCATCTGCTGACTTAGTTCTAGTTTTCTATTTGGAAGATGCTCGACTGCCTCATGTTTGTTCACTCTATACTTCACAAATGATGTGTAAGACACCAAAAGTACTTACCAATAAAGATTGATGATGCTAATATCAGTCCACCTCTGCGTTGTCTAGCTGGAGTCTTTAGCTAAAGCTGAAGACGTTAGCAGATGGTCGGTTCCAAATAATGCCGGCAGTAAACATGGAGGATCATTGGAGGCAGAAACCACAGACCACTGATTACGGTCAATCCCCTCCTCCCCGTGGGCGGAGTTCATTCCTGCCAACATGGCAGCGCCTTTGAGCTGACAGTTTAGGCTTCAAGTAGTAAAGTGTAGAAGTGTATGGATGACATCAGAGATGATCCGTCCAGTTCTATGTCAATGGAACAAACAGCCAGGAGGATTCATTCTAGAAATCCAAGCAAAGATTCACAAACATCAATTGTTTTAGGAGCCTTTCTGTCAGAAGAGTGTGATATTGATTTGATTTATACATTTACGTCTTTAAGGAAATGGAGAAAATAGCATGTGTTACAAATGTACACGTTCAGAAAATCAACTTCCTGATTGTTTTATTCCCCTTAAAAAAAGGACAAGCATGTGAGACAAGGAAACAGGAGATTTCCAAGAGTTTCTAGGAGAAAGAAGGAAGTCATCCTAAAGTCAGGAGCCCCAAGGCCTGATGGGAGATCTGTCATCCTATTTTGACCTGAAGGAAACTACTTCACCCAGGAAAGAGTTCCTCTGACACGTTGATGTGAACGTGAAGATGGAGCCACATTTTTCAGCTGGAAAACATCCCATCATTCCCTCCTAGATTGTTGCAGTGTGACGTGGAGATGTCTTTTCTTTTCTGCTGTGAGAAAGCCAGATGTTTTTCTGATCCAAACATGTTGATCATCTTGTTCTGATGGATTTAGTGTGTGAGTGATTTCTACAGAACTCTGCAGAAACAGACTCAACTTTGATGAAGATCCAAACATGTTGGAGGCCACTAAACATCAGCAAAAGAGCTTGTTGGTTCAAATGTCAGATCAGGAACAAATCCATTCATTTCTGTTCACATTTCATTCTGGAGTTCAGGTTGGAGTTTCTAAGAGTGACCACCAGAGGGCGCAGATTCCCCGTTCAAGGCTGCAGGAACATTCCAGACTATTTCCTGGATGTTTGGAGCTGAAAGGATGAAAGAAGGAGATGCTGTTGATGCTGCTGTTCAGCATGAGAAACAAACACATGTTTTTATGCCAGTTATTTGATTCTTGTATCGTTTTTTATTTGTATGAAATGAGAAAAAGACAGAAAACCAGGAGAGAAGCTTCTGGAGCTCAAAGTTCTGATAGTGGAGCGTCTCTGTCTGTCTGTGGAATCCTTGTCAAAATAAAACCAAATTTCACAAACCAAAACAATAAAAGAAGAAATGTTTCAACAAACAAAAGTCATTTTCAGAAATCCAAATGAAATGTTCAAAAAGGAAACAAAGAAGAACCATCACTGATTGGATGATGACGTTTGTCCATCATTTTGACAGACAGTTATTTGGCACAAAGAGCCTTAAACCAAAAACATGAATGTTTCTGCTGATCCAAACATTGCTGCTGTTATCAAAGAATGTTTTAGTTCAGGACAAACCTATGAAGTGATCCTGGATCAGCTCTGTACTGATCACAAAACCTTTCAAAGGGTTTTTTTAGTTACATTTCATCTCTGTGAAGCATTTTAAAGTCCCACTCCAACTATACTTGGATCTGTTTCCAAAGCGTTCCCGGCGCTCTTTTCATTAAGATTGTGCCGTTTTTAGCCAGAATCTAAAAACCTGTGTCATATTCTCGGACATGGTTTTCTGCAGAGCGTAAATGTAAACTTTTTCAAACTGCAGGTTTTGATTTGATTAAAGGTCTTTGAGGTGAAGACGCTGAGGGCCTGGCTTTGCTCCTCAGATGCTACAAAAAGCATGCGATAAAGGGATTCTTTCAGTACACTTATTATACATTAAAGTGTACGTTTTAAATAGACTGAAATTCATTTCAATAGCTTTTTTATTTGTGATTTTTTTAAACAATCTTCAAAAAGGAGGTAAAAGCAGATGGGTGGGTTGCCATAGTTTTTTCAGGCTTTTATTGATGATTGGATTGCTTTTCAAAATAATCTTACATGTGTTTTTAAAGAATCTCATTCTGCATCTTCTCATAACATCGTTGTCTCTATAATAAAACAAGAAGGAAGGCAGAATAAAAAGAGAAAACAGACATTATTGTAGGTTAAGAATGAGCTTTCAGTAATCAATCTGGATGTTTGTGGTTCAGATGTGAGCTTCCTATCTAAATTCATCCTCCGTTAATCTGGGATAAGCAAACATTTTTCTGTCATGTGTTTACTATCAATGTCACAGCTGATTGCTTTTATTTTGAAAACGGTGTCACTCCCTTGTTTCTCAACAGGCCTCTTTAAACAGAGCAGAGGCAGAGAAGGTCCCATTTCCTCTGATGAGAACCATCAGCTCAACTTAACATGAGCTCCCTCTGTCTGATTGGAAGACGATCATTTATTCTGGTTTTTTTGTGAGATTTCTGTCTCTCATATGAAAAAAAAGCACTGTGGCTAATGAGGGCTGCAGTTTACCTGCTTTTCCTGCTTTCAACCAGTAAAGAAAAGCAAGGACAACATTACACACGTGGACAAAATTGTTGGTACCCCTCAGTTAAAGAAGGAAAAACCAACAATTCTCACTGAAATTACTTGAAACTTACAAAAGTAACAATAAATAAAAATTTATTGAAAATTTAATAATCAAAATCAGCCATCACTTTTGAATTGATGATTAACATAATTATAAAAAAAAAAACAAACTGATGAAACAGGCCTGGACAAAAATGATGGTACCTCTATAAAAGATTGAAAACTATTTGACCAGACTGACATGATTAACTCAGGTGTGTCCTTTAATTGACATCACAGGTGTTACCAAACTCATAATCAGTCAGTCTGCCTATTTAAAGGGAGACAAGTAGTCACTCTGCTGTTTGGTGAAAAGGTGTGTACCACACTGAACATGGACAACAGAAAGCGAAGGAGAGAATTGTCCCAGGACATCCGGAAAAAAAAAAAAAAAAAAAAAAAAAAAAAAAGATAGGTAAACATCTTAAAGGTAAAGGCTATAAGACCATCTCTAAACAGCTTGAACTTCCTGTGACAACAGTGGCTCATATTATTCAGAAGTTCAAGACCCACGGGACAGTAGCCAACCTCTCTGGACGTGGCCGCAAGAGGAAAAATGATGACAAATTGAAGAGACGGATCGTTGGAATTGTATCCAAAGAGCCCAGAACAACCTCCAAAGAAATTAAAGGTGAACTCCAAGGCCAAGGTACATCAGTGTCAGATCGCACCATTCGTCGTTGTTTGAGCCAAAGTGAACTTCATGGGAGACGACCAAGGAGGACACCACTGCTGAAAAACAATCCTAAAAAAGCCAGACTGGAATTTGCAAAAATGCATGTTGACAAGCCCCAAAGCTTCTGGGAGAATGTCCTTTGGACAGATGAGACCAAACTGGAGCTTTTTGGTAAGGCACATCAACTCTATGTTCATAGACTCAAAAACCAAGCATACGAAGAAAAGAACACTGTCCCTACGGTGAAACATGGAGGAGGCTCAGTCATGTTTTGGGGCTGCTTTGCTGCATCTGGCACAGGGTGTCTTGAATGTGTGCAAAGTACAATGAAATCTGTAGACTATCAAGGCATTCTGGAGAGAAACGTGCTGCCTTGTGTCAGAAAGCTTGGTCTCAGTCGCAGGTCATGGGTCTTCCAACAGGACAACGATCCAAAACACACAGCCAAAAACACCCAAGAATGGCTGAGAGAAAAGCGTTGGACTATTCTAAAGTGGCCTTCCATGAGCCCAGATCTGAATCCCATTGGACATCTGTGGAAGGAGCTGAAACATGCCATTTGGAGAAGACACCCATCAAACCTGAGACAACTGGAGCAGTTTGCTCATGAGGAGTGGGCCAAAATACCTGTTGACAGCTGCAGAACGCTCATTGACAAATATAGAAATCGCTTCATTGCAGTGATTGCCTCAAAAGGTTGTGCAACAAAATATTAAGTTATGGGTACCATCATTTTTGTCCAGGCCTGTTTCATTAGTTTGTTTTTTTTAAATGAACTTGAACTTTTTGAATCTTTTTTTGTCAGTCTTTTTTTCTCATGCCCTCCCTCCAGCTGCACAGTCATGGCAACGTTGGATGTGCGGTCACACTTGCTGCAGGGGTAAAGCACCACCTGCCGCTGGCTTTAGTCTCTGGTGGAGGTCCTCGCTCTGGTACAGCAGCAGCTGCTGCTTCCACTATCTTTCTCCTCCTGAAGACGGTGCTCCACGGCACATCCACAAGAAGAAGAGGCGGTGCAGCTTTGGAGACCAAAGGACGAGGAGCTGAGATGCAGCAGAGTGAGGTGATGATGGTGGGGCAACGTCTCCTCCAGCATCTTCTTGTCTACTAGTCCCTCCTGAGAGGACAGCCTTTAAACAGCCAGAGCAGCAGGGAGGAGTCCAGCTTGGTGCTCCGGCTCAGCTCTCTCCCACTTTCTCTGCCACAGGAGAACCTGGAGACACAAACATACGTTGGTAACAGGATTCTGGAACTTTTTGAAAGCAGAAATGAAAACTCACCACTGTGACAGGGTCCTCCTGCTCAGATGAAACAGTTCAAGGTGGGTCTGAGTTCTTCAGCGGTGCCTCTCTCATGTAGAACCTGGATCTAGCGCTTCTTCAGGACCCCTCCACCCATCCATACATCCATACATCCAGACATCCATTCATCCATTTATTAATCCATCCATCCATGCGTCCATCCATCCATCCATCCATGCGTCCATGCATCCATCCAAAGGAAAAGCATCCATTCATCCATTCTTTGCGGGCGCTGAACTGCAGTTGAACGGGCGATCAACAGCAGTTTAACGGCAATTGAACAGAAATTTAATGGCAGTTGTACGGCAGTTGTACGGCAGTTGAACGGCAGTTGAATCGCAGTTGAATGTCAGTTGAACGGCAGTTGAACGGGGGCTGAATGGCAGGTGAAGGGCAGTTGAACAGCAGTTGAACGGCAGTTGAACTGCAGTTGAGCTGCAGTTGAACGGGGGCTGAATGGCAGTTGAACAGCAGTTGTACTGCAGTTGAATTGGGGCTAAACTGCAGTTGAACGGCAGTTGAACAGCAGTTGAAGTCCCCATTCAAGAAAAGGGGACCACCTCCCCAGTCTACCCGTCCAAAAGTACTGTCTCCGACAGCCAAGCACTGCTGCAGGGACATATCAACCACTGGATTGTGTTACCTTGTGGTTGCATTTAGTTTTAAGAATTAGGGGAATGGAACGTTTTTGGGTCAGAGGGAAACCTACAGCTCCTGGATAAAAACCCTGTAGGTAAAAAGCAAATTTTTTATTGTTTCTGTCTATTCATCTTCTTCCTGTCATCCGGGTGGCAAAGATAGCCAGACTTCTCTCTCCTCGGCCACGTCCTCCAGGTCCTCTGGGGAAACCCAAGGCGTTTTCAGGCCAGCCTAGAGAGGTCGTCTCTCCAGCATGTCCTTGGTTTTTCCTGTGGCCTCCGCCCAGTGGGACATGCTCAGTTTACCTCCCAGGGAGGCGTTCAAGTGGCATCCCGACCAGATGCCAGAGCCACCTCAACTAGCTCCTCTCCATGAGGAGGAGCAGTGGTGCTAGTCTGAACTTCCTCCAGGTGACCGAGTTTCTCAAAATATCTCTAAGGGAGCGTCCAGCCACCCAACGGAGGAAGCTCACTTTGGCCGATTGTATTCTGGACCTCATTCTTTTGGCCATGACCCAGAGCTCACAACTGTAGGTGAGTTCTGTAATAAAGATCAAATGGTAAATTGAGAGCTTTGCTTTCCAGCTCAGATCTCTTCACCACCGGTAGAGCAAGAGCATAACAATGGAGGCTGCTCCAATCCGCCTGTCGATCTCATGGTCCCATCTTCCCTCACTCGTGATCAAGATCCCAAGATACTTATCCTCCTCCACCTGCAGTAGGAGCACTCCACTCACCCAGAGAGGTCAAACTACCTTTCTCCAGTCAAGAACTATGGTCTCAGTCTTAGCGGTGCTGACCTTCATTCCAGCTGCTTCACACTTAGCTCTATTTTTTACATAAATTGGGGTTTAAGCTCATGAAACTCACAAAACCGGGATTTCTAAAATCTAAATAATGTGGAGAAATCTGCCCATATTTTGCAAGACATGAATGTTTTAAACTGAGTTTCACCAACTAATTATCTCCTAAACTCAAAACACCTGCACAGGTTCCCCATGTCATTCATTTGGTTCAGTTCAGTTTCATTGTCTCAATTCGGTTCATTAGGACTTCAGACTTCAGACATGACAACCATCTAGAAGACCATCATCATCAGAACAACAGTCACATTTTCAGATCAACATTTACTAAATTACAAAGAAAAGATTCAGTTCTAAAAACAAAACTTTCTAAGTAGCAAATAAAAATATTGAATATTTGCTTTCAGCATTTTTTTTTTTTTCATGAATAAACAAATGAAACATGAAATATACAGAGAAAAACATCTTTTTGCCTAAAAACAGGTTTTAAACTTTGGACAAAAGCTAAGGAGTTCTTAAAAATAAGATTTTGTGTTCTTGTCGGACAGGATCATCTGCAGAAGCAAATTTATTCAAAGGACAGATTAACAGTAACAGTTAAAAGTGCTATTTTCTTCTGCATATTAAAGCCTTGTGTCCACTGAGCGGTACGGTACGTCCATTCTGGTTTAGAACGGTCAAGGCAATTCAGCTGAGTGTTTCCACTCCAAGTTGGATCATCACGGTGCATGCGGGGTGTAGACCGATTGCGTAGCTTTGTGTGATAGTAGTGTAACTACGGCAAAAACTAACAACAACAAACACAATGGAGGTTATCCTGCAGCTCTTTTTTTTCTGCTTGATTTTTGGTTCTCTGTATATACAAAGCCTTTAATGTTGCTGGAGAGAAGATTGCAGGCGGTGAAGGTTCATCCTCAACCACAATTAACTGAAGAGTGACGGGGACTGTGGTCCGGCGTCTCGATCGGCCGTGACGGAATCATTGGACTTTGGTGGACCGACAGATCCGGTGAGGAAGATTCCATTCTAAGACATTTTCTCTGTATTTGTTGCATAGGTTAATTTGGAATATTAATAACATCCGGCTTTTGCCCCTGAAATAAATCAAGTGGTTTCTGTAAACACAGACACATTTGCTGAAACCCATTATTATAAAAGAGTCCTGTGAGCTTATGCAAGACCAGGTATTACTAGAACTGTCACCCACTGGGTAATGCAAATGTGAAACAAAGTCCGAGGCCAGACTCAAGTCTGATAACGTTTATGAAAGAGAAATATGGTCCTGAATGTTGTGATTTGATGATTTATTGGTGTGAGAAACATGGGTTCTCTGAGTTGTTCGTCAGAGTTTCAGACCAATGGGGCAGGCGCCGCCTGAATCTTAGTGATTCATCCTCAACCTCACTTAGGCTTACGAGTAAAGGGGTCCATGGTCCGTTGCTCTGATCCAAAGCATTGTGGGTTAACAGGGAAGTGTGTATAACCAGAGCAGATTGAATTTACCAGCAACGTCTGATTAGATCGAACATTTGGCGTCCGATCAAATGAATAAAGATTATGAGCTGAAAAAAAAACACTCCAGAGACGCAGCAGACAGACAGTCAAGGTGGGTAACAACGGACAAACCAGAAGGAGAGGATTCTCCTGTCATGAAGATTATGAAACTCTAGTGCATATAGTAAAAAAAAAAGAATAAAGAAAGATGAACTTGGTTCTGAAGTCTATGAATTTGTGTCATATTGGTGTAACAATGTTGGCTTCCCTGAGCTAAAACAGTTAGAAAAAACCTTAATAGGGAAAAGAGATCAAATGTTTGAAAAGAAAAAAGGGAAGACAGCATGTTGTGTTGAAAACGGAAACTTCTCTCTATTCTCCTCCGCAGGCTTCATGGGGAACCAGGTTGGATCTGTTAATGGACTCCATCTCTCCGCCTTACCAACCTAACCCCTAGCTGTCGATGTTGTCGGCACCTCAGCCTCAGCTCTGCCCCCCCCAGCTCCCCTCACGCTCCAAGCTGAGCAGCAACGCCAGCCACCGCCCCTCCCTTCAGCATCAAGTTGTGAAAGGAGCTGCTGCAGATTCAAGGACAGCAGAAATGTCCTTCAGCGGCCTGGAAGGACTCAGCCAGATGACTTTATCACCTGCTGGCTATCCCCAAACACAGACCTAAGACCAGGAGCAAACTTCTCACCCACCACTCTGGGCTGCGGACTTTGTCTGGGAGAGCCAATCATCCAGGCTCTCATGGTGCAGGTTGCAGGGCCCCAAGGAGCCCCAGCCTATGTGTAGCGCCCCTGGAACACAGACGACCTCATGGCAGCGTCCAGACATCTCCCTAAGCGTGAATGAGGAGGTGCAGCCATGACAAAGACAGTAAGAGAGTTTGTGGGTGACTTTGTTCCAACTTCCTCTTAACCAGCTCGCATAATGTCAAATCAGACGAGTCCAGCACAGTTTTCTGCCATCCCTGACAATTTCACTAAGCACCTCCAGCCCTCCACTCCTGGGTGGATGAACGCAGATGCAAAGAGCTCGCAAGCTGACAGAAACTGCAACACATGGCTGAATGACCATTGCACCGCCCAGAATGACAACAACTGCACCCAGAAAGAAGGTGAGCCTGTAGAGGACTGTCCAGTCCATCTCCAAACTGTGTTTGAGGATTTCAGCTGCAGGCCCCGCCCCTCAATCTATCTGGGAGACCAGATGACTCCATGTGAAGCCCTGCTGAAGAGCTGCTTCCTCGAGGGCATCTGTTCGTCTCTGGCAGAAGCCACCAAACCTTCCTGCGTCAGATGGACAGATTTCTCAGGTTGTTTGGCTGACAGGCTCTGTCCTGCACATCATCAGCAGACCAGACAGGCCCAAACACAGAGCCATGGAAAAAAAGACAGAAGCCCTTTACTGTGCTCAGCTCCGTTGGTTCCAGCTTGCAGCCGTGGGGCTGGCCCCCCGAGTGAACGCCCCTGCTCCCCCTCCAGTTTTTTATTCTTTTCTCAGGCATCTGATTCCATTCACACATGCAGACTCTATAGCCTCTCAACCAAACACCTGACAGCTATTCAACAGGCTTCCTGACCAGAGACAGTTAACCAGCTCTTGTCGTTTGTTGGTTGGTGGTTTGTGCACCCAGACTCCTCCATCAGATTGTGTTGTAGAATAGACTGACATAATGCATTTTCTGTATATTTGTTAACAAAGATGAACATTCTGACTGCTCCCTCATGCTTTTCTGAATCCAGCTGCAGACACACCACTGCAGCTCACATTCCACTTCTGATAAACCAATTAGAATCAGACCCTGCATTTGTATCACTCGGGGCCACTCCATGTCTGTTCCTTAAGAGCAACATTGGTTTGGTCCAGAATGCTGGAGGTAAACTAACTCTCAGAATAACATGAACTGTTGAATGTGAAACTTTATTAAACATTGGTAATCTTAAAATTTGTTGTTTCTTCATTTGGTTGAGCTCAATCTTCTTCCAAATAAAAACTGGGGTGCAACAACATTTCCAGATGGAACAGCGTGATCCATCACTCCAGAGAAGGCGTCTCCACTGCTCTAGAGTCCAGTGGCGGCGTGCTTTACACCACTGAATCAGACACTCTGCACTTGGTGATGTTGTTGCTTGGATGCAGCTGCTCGGCCATGGAAACCCATTCCATGAAGCTCTCTGCGTACTGTACTTGGGCTAATCTGAAGGTCACATGAAGTTTGGATCTCTGCAGCATTTCACGTCTTTGCACTATCCGCTGACCCCTCTCTGTCAGTTTACGTGGTTTACCACTTGGTGACTGAGTAGCTGTTGTTCCCAAACTCTTCCATTTAGTTCTGATTGATTGAGCTGACAGTTGACTGTGGAATATTTAGGAGTGAGGAAATGTCACCACTGGATTTGTTGAACAGGTGGCATCCTAAAACAGTTCCACACTGGAATTCTCTGAGCTCCTGAGAGCGGCCCATTCTTTCACCAATGTTTGTGAAAACAGTCTGCATGCCTGAGTGTTTGACTTTATACACCTGTGACCAGGACAAGTGATTAGGACACCTGATTCTGATCATTTAGATCTCTGAGCTAATACTGTTGGGAAAGTAATGGATATCATTATTCATGACTCTGTTGGTTGGGTGGAGGGCTGGAGTGTGGAAAACCAGGGTTTGTTTTCCAGGATATACAATTAGCTTATTCCAGTACGGGTCAATGGGAAAGACCCTTTACCCAGTACTACCTAGCCACAAAGGGACCCCAGTCTGGGTCTCCCTGTGCTGGTCCCCAGCCCACATAAATACAGGGTTGTATCAGGAAGGGCATCTGGCGTAAAACTCTCTGCAAACGACCTGTGCAGAGAGGTGAATGCTGATTTGCTAAGGCGACCCTTCACGGGATGTGAGCAAACGTCTATGATTATACACTGCTAACTCTGTGTCATACTTGGTCTCTTCAGAAGCAGCTTTACTGACCAAAAATGAGTGCACACATACGATACATTTGGCTTTGATGACTCATCTACAAGGACAGAGCAAACAAAGACAAATCATAAATAGGTGTAAACAAGAAAAATAGGAAAGAAAGAAAGATCTGAACAACATTGAAGCTGGTTTCAAAGAGCTCCTGTTTCACACGCTGTGACTGGTCCAGAGTTCATCAAAGCGACAGTTCTGGGGATGAAGCTGTCTTTGTGGTGGGTGGTATTGACTGTCAGGTATCGGGGCCGCCCTCGCTCACGGTTCCTGCACACCTGCTCGTCATCTCCTCGTCAGGCGGACCAGTTATTAGGATGTCCACGCCCATCAGCTGACATCGGTTCATCTGTTCCTCACCGGTAGAGTACACCCACCTAAAGCCACTGAAGCCAAGTGTTTTGTCCACCTCTGGTCCAGTCGTCTTGCCTTCCACCTCTAACTTTGTCTGTTGTGTTGTTAAGGAACGCCTGGACTTCCCATCCTGACGCCTCCTGCCTGCAGTCAGCTCCTGAACACCCTCCAAGTCCTCTGCACCTCCCTGGCTATCTCTTGAAACCAACTTTCTGCCTGCACTCCCTGTTGTCCTGCATTTTTGGGTCCACCTACACAACTCTGACAATTGATGTACAGAGCTCTGAAATGCTGGCCTGAGGGGAGGAGTCTAAACTGATTGTATTTGGGGTGTGAGGTGGATTGTGAAGACTTGACCTGCCTGTTTCCTAACCCGGACCAGTACAGGTCCTGGATTGAGGGGAAGTTTCAGCCCTGAGGGTTTTCTGCAGCCTGTCCCTGTCATGTCTGGTAGCAGATCCAGATTGGATTATTGCAATGTAGAAGATGGTCAGCAGCACCTGTTGCAGGATGAACTTCCTTTAATTGACACAGAAAATACAACCTCTGCTTTGTGGGAGATACACTGCAGGTCCTGTGAGATGGTGAACCCTAGAAACCTGTGTGAGACTATTGAGGGAGCTGTTCTGTTGAGGACTGCGGGGGTTTCTTCCTGAAGTCTACTGTCATCTTCACAGTTTTCAGTGGGTTTAGCTCCAGGTGGTTCTGGCTGCTCCAGAGGACGAGCCGCTCCACTTCTCTCATGTTTGCAGACTCGTCATTGACTTTGATTTGCTGCTACTGACCCAGAGGTTCATATCCTTTGTTATCTTTATGTCTGCAAGCAAGTTTGATCAGGAGGAGGGAGGTTTCAGACGTGATGTGCTGTGTTAAGTTCCTTCTAAAAAGCAATTGATTACTTTACTTAGCTACTGGATCAAAATTGTAATCAAATTACTTCACTCAATACCTATCTGAAAATGTAATTCACTACTCGTAACTTGACTTTTTTCCACTCATATACAAATTCTCCAGGATAGAAGAGCTCTGCACAAACAAGATCCTCTTGTCTTTCATTTAACAGGCTCCTTTGAAAAAGATTTTTCATTTCAATAGGACTTATGTGGTTAAGTAAAGGTAAATACACAACAATGAAGTAAAAAGTATCATTTTAAAGCAATAATCTTGTGCAAAGTATGAACATGGTTGAAGACATAACCTGGTTTTATTTAAATTCAGATCACGGTGTGAAAAAGACACAAAAATAAGTTACAACATACTTGGCATCTGGAAAGTATTCACAGCGTCTCACTTCTTCCACATTTGATTATGTTGCAGCATTATTTCAAAATGGATGAAATCAGTTTTCTTCCTGAAAAACTCGCTGAAAAACACCCCATAACTATAATGTAGAAAAAGTTCTTTTTGAAATTGTTGCAAATTAGCAATCAGGAGGTGTCCTCTCAGTGGCCTACTCACCAATTGAACTACTTTATTAGACACACTTTGCACCTCAACAAATACACACACACACACACGCACACACAAACACACACACACGCACAGACACACAAACTTGATATGTCTGGGACATGCATATGACTTTTGAATGACGTGACAACATCAAACATGCCCGGGTCTGTTTCTGATCATCTGTGACGTATCTGGGCAGCTTCAGTTGATGATGTGACGTCAGGATTTCTTGCCTACAGAACTATCAAGTATCTCTACCTACTGGACGGGCGACGTTCCTTTGTTAGCGACTTCCAGCTCCTTACAAAGCGAGTCAAAGCATTCCTTCGAGATCACACCTGCAAATATTGACGCTCTTTCTCAAAGAACACTCAATATTTCGGATTCCATCTCTGAAGCAATGGCTTATTACCCCGGACACATCCAGAACTTCAGGCAGAACCTCCACGGTGTCGGAAATCCCTGCGGCGCTCCCGGACCTTATACCCATGGATATTGCCGTCCCGATCCATCCGGGTATAACCGACAGGCGCAGCCACGGGACACCTTCCATCAGGGAAATCCAAACATGACGCCGAACCTCGCCCATCCGGACTCCATCATCTCTGAGCTCATGCATCAGATCAGACGGGCGCAGGAGGAGAACCATCAGCTGATCCAGCTGAGAGCAGAGGACGCCGAAAAAATGCAGACGGCCAACGCCGAACGACAGAGGCTGCAGGAACAGATCCAGAAGTTCAGACATGCCAACTGTTTTCTGGTTCTGAAAGCCCAAGACCTCGAAAAAGAAAACCTTCACCTGAAGACAGAGCTGCAAGCAGCTCCACAGCATTTCACCAACACGCTGCCTGCAGACATGGATGAGCTCAGAAAAGCTCCTGAATTTGGAGAAACACAAAAGATGAAAGAGGAACACAGAGAACTGACTCTGGAAGTCCAGGAGCTTCGGAAAGAAAATGTCCAGCTGAAGAACAGGCTCCAAGAAGCTTCCCAAATGCAGATGATCTTTCCTAATGTGGTCAAGCAACTCCAAATGACTGAAGTAGAGAGGATGCGTTTAAGCAACGAGCTGTTTGAGGAGATCAAAATGACAGAGAAGCTCAAAGAAAACCTCTTTTACCTGGAAGATCACGTGGATGAGCTGAAGGACAAAGTCAAACGTTTAGAAGGAAACCAATGTTTGGAGGAAAATGAATGTTTGAACATGAACGATTATGATGTGATAGTGGAAGATGAATGGATGGAGGAAGAAGAAGAGATAGTGGAAAATGAAGGGATGGAGGAAGAAGAAGAGATAGTGGAAGATGAATGGATGGAGGAAGAAGAAGAGATAGTGGAAAATGAAGGGATGGAGGAAGAAGAAGAGATAGTGGAAAATGAAGGGATGGAGGAAGAAGAAGAGATAGTGGAAAATGAAGGGATGGAGGAAGAAGAAGAGATAGTGGAAAATGAAGGGATGGAGGAAGAAGAAGTGATAGTGGAAAATGAAGGGATGGAGGAAGAAGAAGTGATAGTGGAAAATGAAGGGATGGAGGAAGAAGAAGAGATAGTGGAAAATGAAGGGATGGAGGAAGAAGAAGAGATAGTGGAAAATGAAGGGATGGAAGTAAATGAAGCCGAAGAAAAAGAAAGTGAAGAAGAAAATGTGCTGGCAGTTGAGGAAACGTCAGATGAAAGACAAGCTCAAATTAAGAACATTATCACACATTTGGAAACAAAACTGCAAATTCTCCATCAGGAAAATCCAAACAAACCTAAAATAGAAAAAATACAGGATAAGAGAAAGAAAAAGGAAATGAAAAACAAAGAAAAAAATGAACTGGTGATTGAAGAAACTGAGGAAACAAAGAAGGATAAAAAAGATGAACTTGTGGAGAACATTGAAGAGCTGGACAAAGATCTGTAAAAACTCCAGCTGAAAAATTCCAAAAAGGTGAAGAAAAAAGAAAAAAATGAGACAAAAATGGACAAAGTGAAAGAGGCAAACGACAAACCTGTGAAGAGGTCCTCCTTCCAAAATGTCCTTTGTACAGTGTTTTGCTTGAAAAAGTAAAACCCGACCACTGCAAACACTGCAAAAAAAGATATAAAAAAACTTTAAAAAAAAAGATAACAAAAATAAAAAACAACAAAAAAAAAAAGTAAAAAAAAAAAGTAAGAAAAAAGTGAAAAAACTTCAACTGCCGTTCAACTGCCGTTCAACTGCAGTTCAGCGCCCGCAATGAATGGATGGATGGATGGATGGATGGATGGATAGATGGATGGATGGATGGATGGATGGATGGATGGATGGATGGATGGATGGATGCATGGATGGATGGATGGATGGATGGATGGATGCATGGATGGATGGATGCATGGATGGATGGCTTTAAACCTCACATTCCTTTAGAATGTGAAAAGAAAATTATATCAGTCAGAGCTAAACTAATTAATTCCTATTTTTAGTGTTTCTGTCATAAACGATCTTTAGATCTAGCACTCCAGTTTCAGCTGCAGTTTGTTGGATCTTCTGAAGCTGCAGTTTGAATCATACATTTCTTTACATACCAGCATCACCGAGAGTCAGTATTGGGTAGGGCCGGAGACCCCCCCACCACAATCATCCTCCCCGCCACTCAGTCCGGGGAGAGGGACGTGCCCCACCCCACCCCGACAACAGGAGGTCGAGCGGAGGAGACAGGCCCCCAAGATGGAGTCCAGGGCCGGCCCGCGCCGGCCCCCCAGCAGCCCCGGTCACCATCCCTCCCAGAGGGAGAGCCCCGAGAGGCCAAGCCGGCAGAAGCCCCCCAGGCCGTCCACCACACCGCCCCCCCCCAAGCCCACCGCCCCCAAACCAGCCCCGACGAGCCCCTGGGTCGAGCCCCAGCAGCCCCCTACAACCAGATCTGGACTCTGCCCGGCAGGCGAGACAGAGGAGCGCTGGTTTACCCATGGCAGCCCCAGATGTCATTGCTGCCCCCTCCCAGGCCAGCTAGCGCCAGATCCTTGGTCCTACACCCTACCCGTGTGTGACAGTGATTTAGGTTTAGGCTGTGTTCCGAGTCCCAGATCGGAACACAGTGAGTGTGTGCTACCAAACCTGTGCATGTAAACTAAGTGCCGATAAGGTGTGCTAAGGTGCATTAAAAGAAGGGGTGCATTAAAAGGAGGGCATGAGTTGGGGGTGGTATGGAGAGGAGGCAGCGCACTCCTGCCCCACCACCTTTCGTCCCTTATGTGCCCCCAACCAAGCTCGGCACCTCCGGTCCTGTGTGTGAATGTGGTGAGGTGATAAGTGTCTCTATGTGGTTGTGCTCATGTCCAGTGATGTGTATTTAAAAAGGATTGGCAGGAGCTTAGTCTGGGAAGGGGAAGGAGGGAGTTGTTGGTACTCCTCCCCCCTGTCCCACCGGTAAGATAAGGGCAGAGCCCAATGCAGCCACAGGGACCGCAGCCCAGGGACCCACAGGATAGTCCGAGGGGCAGCAGTCCATGCAGGGAGCTGCGACGGCCACCAGAAGGTCACCCCCGCCGATCCCAGCTTTTCCCGGTTTTCAGGAATTCCGGTAATTATGATATTCTCTCTCATGCTTCTTGTCTGTAGATCTAGTATCGTGTCCTTCATCGTTTTGTTCTCTTTAATAGCACTGTCCATTTTTTCTTCCAGACCTTTAACGGTGGTTTGGAGTGACGTGTTAATTTGCTCGAGTTCTTCAATGTGACCGTAAGCAAACTCGAGGCTTGATCGCAGATCTTTAATCTCGCTGTGTAAAGTTACCAGCAGATCCAGTTTCCTTTTAATAGAGTCTAGAATACTAACCTCTATTTCAGTAGTTGGAAGATCGCTCGTATCCGTAGATGAAGTCTTCTTCCTTTTGTTTGATTTTTGCGACTCAGCTGCGGCGTCGGGATCCATATTAAACTTGTTAATAATCCGTCGAAATAGTTTTCAAGATCCGTCAGCTCCTCCAGCGTAAAGCTGGTAAATTAAAATAATATATTTTCTGATGGAAGAAAATAAAGGATCTGCGATGTATTAGCTTTATGTAAAGATACATTTTATCGCATTTTCAATTTTCCCTCTCTCAGTGCCGTGTCGCGACGCAAGTCATGTGATCGTCATGTGACCCTTTAGCTCTTTAGCTAAAGACTCCAGCTAGACAACGCAGAGGTGGACTGATATCAGCATCATCAATCTTTATTGGTAAGTACTTTTGGTGTCTTACACATCATTTGTGAAGCTTTGAAGTATAGAGTGAACAAACAAAAAGATCTTTGATGTTTTTGAAATCCATCTGAAATGTTTTTCTGAAGCCTTTCAGAGTAAACTATATCCATATATACCATCATAGATTACCTTTGACACACTAAAGAACAAATTCTTTATGAAATAGAAGTTATTTTCAAGACTACCGAGCTGCAGAAAAAAACGGCGGCTGGCGCTGGAGAAAATGGCGGATAGAGCTCACCTCATACCGGAAGAGGAAGTCGGTGTTGTTCTTTATCTTTAGAACCAAACTTATTCTTTTCTTTATTGACAACATTTTAAACGACACAACAATTTTCAATTTGGAACATTGAAATCCAAAACATGAGGCAGTCGAGCATCTTCCAAACAGAAAACTAGAACTAAGTCAGCAGATGAAACCAGAACCAGAGTTGTACTTTGATGGTTTTTACTTTTTATTACGATTATTTGAAGGTGAATTTTATTATTATCATGTTTTCTAAGCTGTTGCTGGATAAACAAAGTGTTACGGATCAGTAATATAGTGTTACAATAATTGCTAAACTGCATCAAGATCACAGACAAACCTCAAAAGAGACGAGAGCACAGATAGCAGCAGTATTTCTACAAAGAAGAAAAAAACTGTTCAGCTTCAGACAAGTTCATGGTTGCAGTGTTTAAACTGGATCAGATGGATTTACCATAAAACTTGATTTATTTGTGATGGACAGATCAATGTAAAGCGAATAAAACAAGGTAAAGCTACAACAGCTTCACAAACAAGTCAAACTAAACATCAACAATGAACTGCTAAAAAGAAGAAGAAAAACAACATTTTAATATACCTGCTGGTCACTAAAAATGTAGGATTGTTTTTTTGCTCCAAGCAAATCTGTCCAGTTCAAGATCCAATGAGGACACTTCTTCTTTGTTTCTTAACAATATCCAAGACCTGAAAAGTATTGATGAAGAGTAAAGGAGTCAGTGTGACAGCCCTCTCACACTGGAGGACGTCATGAACTCCATTTTTACCCTGAAGACCAACAAATCTCCTGCTACAGACGCTTTATCTGCAGAACTTTACCAAGAATTCTCTAATCATTTAGCTCCGTTCCTATTGCAAACATTTTTAGAAAGGAGAGAAAATAATCCTCTTTCTCAAGGAGTAATAACTCTTATTCCAAAAGCAAAGAAAGACAGACTTTTCATTGATAACTGGAGACTGAATTCTGACTATAAAATGATGGCTTTGATATTCACTAATAGAATCAAAAGAGTTTTGGATCCAATCATTGATGAGATGCAGTCAGGTTTCATGAAAGATCTGACACTCATCTCCACTTCCTCTGATTCCTCCATCACTCTGCTCTCCACCTCCCAGGAACACCGTCCAGTCACAACATCTCTGCAGGCCAGCTGCTGCTGATGCTGATCTCTGCTCCAAAAGGAGGAACATCAGATTCACCCCAGAACTCCCAGCTGCAGAGAGAAATGATAAAGACAGAGATGAAGGAGTGTCTCCTGATCCTGGTCTGTCAGTCAGTGATGCAGCACAGCAGCAGAAAGAGCAGCAGGAGCTTCAGTTCTGTTCAGAGCAGCAGCTTCCTGTCATCTTCACCTGTTGGAGCTTCTGCTGCTCTGATTGGCTGACTGTTGTCCTGAAGCCTGTCATCATTCTCCTCAGAGCTTCACTGAGAAGCTGCAGCTTCACAGGAAACTCTGCATCTTTGCTGTCAGACTAACTTTAGGACAAAACATCTGGAAGCAGCTGGACTGACTCCAACCCTCTACTGACCTCAGAGTCTACAGTTTGGAGTTTGGACTCTTCACCAGATCCTGGAGCTGCTGAACATCTGAAGAATGAAGTTTGTTGTATCTCAGGTTCAGTTCTGTCAGGTGGGACGTGTTGGACTTCAGAGCTGAGACCAGAGCAGCACAGCTGATCTTTGACAAACTGCAGTTCCACAACCTGAATCCAGAAGAAAGAGTTGAGTTTAAAGACAAAGTTCATGTTTTTCATCCTTCAGTTCTTCTAAAGAGTTCAGAGCTGAAGAAGATCAGAAAGTTTGGAAAAAGTCCAAAGATGTGAAGCAACAGCAGCAGATCAGAAGAGTCCAGCAGAAGCAGAGAAGAAGAACATTCAGGAACATTCAGGACAACATGCAGCTGCTTCAGTAAAGAAGTCCAGATGTGTGAAAGTCAAACATCAGCCTGTGGCTGCATCCAAACCAACTGATGTTTCTGCACAAACAGCAGAAAAAGTCCACTTCCTCTTTCTGCAAACAGCACTGAATCATGGGAGAATTTCAGCACCATGATGCTGGAAAGTCTTCATTCTGTTATTGGAATGAGTCTGAACTTCCAGGAAACATCAACCTTCATCCACATGAGATCAGTTTGATCTTCAGGAAGAAGCTTTCCTCACATCTGCAGTGAAGAGGATGAAGAAGAGGAAACATCATGGCAGAAATGCAGATTGAACTGACAGTTGGAAAATGAATTTTCATTGGAATTATGAACCAAAAAAACATGACAATTTCAAATCCAATTGATTCTGCTTTGATTTCAAAATGTCAGATTCAATTGCATTTCTTCATCTTGAATCCTAAATTGTAAAAATCATTTTCAAATGACATGATCACATTGTAAAGTGAATTGTTCTTTGAGAATTGAAGGTCACTTTGAATTATGGGTAAAAAAACTTCCATAGGAAAACCTTGATCACATTTGAATGGATCTGACACAAAATCAAGAGAACAAAGTTTAAATCCCTGCAGATATTTTAGAGGATGAAGATTCAAGAAAACAAAGTTGCTGAGTCATGGAAACTTGTCAAAGAGACATTGAAGAATTTTCCAACATCAAAGCTAAAATAATTCTCTGAAGTTTCTGTTTGATCAGTTTGTCAGTAAAAAGTTCTGTTCTAAACCTGAACTGAACTCTTCCAGAAAGACTCACTGATGGACTGAAAGTGAAGATGGAAACTTTGCTGACTCAGCAGGAAGAAGACAGTTTGAGTGACGTCCAAAGTCTCAGCATCAGTTCAAGTCCCTGACTGTAGCTAGAAGAAGACTGGGAAAGGGGGTTAGTGTTTGTGTTAGCCTGGGGGCGGGGCTTGCAGCGCAGACTCTTCCTGGTAGGGGCTGTTCTCATGGGTTCTCACTGGTTTACGTCACACGGTGACGACCTGCTTGTTTTCATGGGTATGGGAGGGGCTGCGGCTAACAGCAGTGGTTTTTGGAGGATTACTCAAAAATGTGTGAATGGATCAAAATATCGCTTTGGGTTCTTTCTAGTGAAGAATGAAGAATGAACAATAAAATACATTTAAAAACTCACAAAGTTGATTTTTGGGCCTTTAAATGAAGTATCTCATCAACAGTGGGATTTATAAGGAGAACTTTCCATTTACTTCATTTATTATCTTGGTGGTAGTGAAGTCCAAAACGTACCTAACTAACCCTAACCCATCACTAAGTTTTATTAACATTTGAAAACAATAATGAATCCATGGTTGATATTGGAATCCATCAGGGTACAGAACTCCAGGCTGCAGAGAATCAATGCAACAGTTGAGCAAATACAGTGTTATTTACTTTTTTATTTACATGGATGTTATTTATGAAGGACATTTCTATGAAGGATTTTTTGTGCCACTAATTCGAACAAAAATTACAGTTTTGGGATCATAATTTTCTAAATTGTAAACAAAATTACTTTATTATTTGAAAATGAAAACAAGAAATATTTGCTTTCAAAAACTTGCTTTTTTTTCTTTCAAGAGATATTTTCAGATGTCTTGTATCTCATCTGACTTTCTTCTTATCTTTCATTTTGTGTTCATTAGTTTCAGTTTAGCATAATATATGAGCCACACCAAACAGCCAATCACAGACAAGAGGGTTGATGCTGATTGGTCTAGATCAGGGGTCTCAGTTAGATTCTTTGGTTGTAAATGTGTAAGAAGTATATACTGTATTATTAACTGTTTTCTGTACAAAATTATTAATAAATGTATGTATTTATTAATAATTATTTATTAATACTACATTATTAATAAAATCAATAAACAAACATAAACAAAAGAATCAATAAGTAGATAAATCAGTAATAAATGTCAGTTTTCTGTTTCTTCAGTCTTCTATATTTGTTGTTTTCAGATTTAAACGTCTTTATTAACACAATCATGAAGTTTTTTTATTTTTGTCTCTTATTACTTTTCAAACATTTTAACTTTGTTCTCAAGTTATTTCGAGCAGCCAGTTTCTCACTCCTATATTTTTATAGTAGAATTCAAACTGTGGTCAGTGAAAGAACGGCGCTGGTCATTGGAGGTCAGAACAAGCGTCACACATACCTGAGATCAGAGAAAGACTGATGTCATTCACACGTATTTACATGCGACCAGCTCAAAAACTGATGGAAATTCATCTTCATCAAGATGACATTGCTGCACTGCTGGTACGTATTTTAAGATCTGGTTTATACTTCCAAGTGACTTATAATCGCTGACGTCACAGTGGTCACACGGCCATCAGAGCAGAATCGCTCCAGTCGCTGCAGAATGAGACGTCTGCTGGTGACGTCACCAACGACTGGAATTTTACGCCTGGAGTACAATCACGTGCAAATCACGTCATTGAACTTGAATTTATTTCAGTGATCAGAGTGCGACTACAGAGGAAACTCTTTCCAGAAAAATGTCTTTTAACACTGAAAATGAAATTCACTTCAGAAATTAGAAAATACTGAATTTCACACACAGACAGAGAAACACAGAGAGAGCGACGACTAGATACAAAATAGAACAAGTTACTGGAAAGATCTGTGTAATATCTCATATCCTGGAGCACTAGAGAATGAGATTCTTCCCTTTTTTCATTTGATATTTGGATTTTTTCTCCTTTGTATTGCCTGCCTCTGTTTAGTGGACGAGCAAACCGCTTCCTCCTCTGCCTTTCATGTTCCTGCACGTTCACAGAACAAGTAAGAAAGATGTTCTTCAAGTTAAAAGAAACGCCGCAGACGATCACACCGCTTGAAAAGTATGAACACCACTCAGAAGTTCATCCCAGTTATCAGTCGCAATCAAAACCAGCCAACATAGACCGTGTGATTCTGGATACGTTGGGTGATCGCTGTGAAGTCGAAACCGGCATTTATTCTCTTCAGTTGACCCATCCCCTGCTGGAGCGCGGTGGACTGCAGACAGTCGCGCTCGGGAAGCATTTGGTGCATTAACTGTATCCTAACCTTAACCTTTCCTCCCGGAAAAAAACAAAAAGTTCAGCACTGGCTGCACGTTTTGAGAAAATGACGAGAGAATAGAAACTTTCTAAAAAAATTGAAGTAAGTAACTTATAAATGTGGTCTGGGGAGGGGGGTGTCAAGTTTCCAGCCCTTAATGTTTCCTTTTTCAAGCCCGGTCAGTGTCACGCCCCAAAGAGCCACATACTCTATTCTGATTTGTCGGTTTGTCAGCTCCACACACAACACAGAAGAAGTGCCGTTCATACAAAACCTGAAGGTCGCACAAACATTAAACTTTAATATGAAGGTGGGGGCCACTAAATATAATTTGGGGGCCGCTAAATATCATCTTGAGGGCCGCTAAATATCATCTTGAGGGCCGCTAAATATCATCTTGAGGACCACAAATTGCCTCCAAGCCGCCAGTTTAAGACCCCTGGTCTAGATTTTCTCCAATCCAGCATCTCTGCCTCACATTGACGTGTCCGCCTGGTGCTCAGAGGGAGACACTGACTTTGGACTTTGTATCGGTTCTGTTCCAGCAGGATTTTGCAGTTTCAACCATTCTGGCCCGTTTGTCTTTGAGTAGAACCCAGAAGGAGCAGTGAAGTCCAAAATACAACAGGGTTCTGCATTTATTTCTAGAAGTGTAGCTTTCTGCGTGTTTAAAATGCTCGCTGCAGAAAAAAACCTCTCAGCTCTGTCCAGCCGGACGTTACATTATGTTACCATTATGATTTGCATCTAAACTATCATTTGTTCATGAATAAAATGTTGAAATATAAAGAAAAAATAGCATTTTTTTTATGAATTATTGTCGTTTTAACTTTGGACAAAAGCACACATGAATTCTTCAAAATAAGACACTCTGTAAGAAAATGAAGATAAAAAGTTCAAAATGTCATTTCTTCTGCTAAATACATTCAGTGCTTCTCAAACAGTGGGGCGGCGCGAGGCTCCATCAAGGGGGGCGCGTTTGACCTCGGGGAACACGCTTTTTTATTTTTATTATTTTTTACTATCCTAGAATAAAGTGCAATTGCACTTCCACTACATTAGGGGGCAGTGACGCTCTCATTGGCAGAGTGTGCGCAGGAGCATTCGCTCGGTGGTGTAGGAGTTTTGTTTGCGCTGAGCATGCGCGCTTTGCACACATCCCAGAGTTTGAGTCTGAAGTGTAGACACGAAGTGTTGCAGACCCTCAAGTGACACCATGAAAAAATATTTAACAGGGATGAGAAGACAGGCGGAGAGAGACGGAGATAAAGAGAAAAGCGAAGATCTTCCGGAAGCTAAGACGAGCAAATATGACGAAGCGTATGTAGCGCTTGGCTTCACTGTGACTACAGTTGGAGACGAGTCCAATGACACTGTTGCTACACGTATAAATGACATTGCTGACGATCTTAAAGAACAGCTGGTAGATAAACTCAAAGACAAACGTTTTGCCTTACAATTTGATGAAGCAACAAAGACTGTTTGTTTATTGCTTATGTACGTATTGACATGACAAATTCCCTGTGTGAGGATCTACTTTTTTGTAAATATGTCAGAGACAGAGCCACAGCTGAAGAGCTCTTCCAAATGCTAGACTGCTTCCTGACTGAGAATGGGCTAAAGTGGGAGAACTGCTTTGGTGTTTGCAGTGATGGTGCACAGACCATGGCAGGGATGAGAAAAGGACTTCAGACTCTCATCAAGAAGGCCTCACCTAATGCTGAGTGGACACACTGTTATACACAGAGAAGCTCTGGCATCAAGGCCCCTTTCCTCCGAATTAAGTGAAGTTATGACTGACATTGCCGGTGTAGTCAATTTGATAAAGACCAGACCACTAAAAAGAGTCTTCTCTGCTATCTGTGAGGAGATGGGAGCTGAACATCAAGCTGTGCTGTTTCACAGTGAGGCGAGGTGGCTGTCACGAGGAAAAGTCTTGTCCCGAGTTTTTGAGCTCAGAGAGGAGATACGAATGTTTTTGGAGCAGGAGCACAAGTATGAAGTCGCAAGCAAGTTTAGTGATGAGAACTTTCTGATGAAACTGGCCTACCTGAGTGACATATTTGGAAAGCTCAATGAACTAAACCTACAGCTTCAAGGGAATGATCAACACCTCCCTCGGGTCACAGACAAGATCAGCTCTTTCACTCGAAAGCTTGCAATGTGGGGCAGGCGACTTGATGAAGGAAATACTGAGTCATTTGAGAACCTGCAGGAATTTGTTAACACTACAGACTATGATGCCACCTCAGTGATTCCAGATTTTAAGCAACATATTTCATCACTGATGGGATTCTTTACAAAGTACTTCCCTGAAAACAGTTCCCAGTTTGACTGGGTGAGAGATCCTCTTAATGCAGCAGCTCCAACTGGTTTCTGCTCTGCAGAGGAGGAGCAGTTCATAGACATCACATCTGACTCCACATTGAGACCAAGTTCCACATCCCAGACACTGAGTGAATTCTGGCTGAATGCGGAGAAGCAATATCCACTCTTAGGACAAAGAGCTGTGCACATTCTTCTTCCATTTGCAACTTCTTACTTGTGTGAAACTGGCTTCTCTGCTGTTGCTGCTCTGAAAAGCAAATACAGGTCCCAGCTACACATGGAGCAGGAGCTGAGAGTTGCTGTGTCCTGCTTCAAACCTCGCTTCGAAAAGCTGTGCATTGCAAGACGTGCTCATTGTAGCCATTAATCCAGACATCATCTTTGATTTAAAAAAAAAATCAGCATTATTTTATATATTATTGTTTTGCAGGTCAAAGTTTTTTTTAATATTGTGCTCCTGAGTTAATGTTGGTGATCAGTTTGAATGCATTATTATTTATTGATTTTATTTAATTTTATTTTTCAGTATCATATGGTTTGACACGGTCAGTCAAAAAATGTTTATAGTTTAATTAAGGATTCAATTTTATTTTTGAATTTCAGATGCACTTTAAATCTTTTCTGTTACAGTTAATAAAGCTGTTCTATGTTGTGAGTTGGTCCATATTTCTTTTTATATTCTCTACTATGTTAAGAAGGATACAGTGTTATGCAGAGGTGTACTTATAACAATTTTATAGACAAATGATACTATTTATAGTCACGTGGAGGGGGCATGACAGAAGATAATTGAGAAGCACTGACTTTGGTGAACCATCATTCTTTTCATTACTACTGTTAATCTGATCCAAAACACTGTTGAGCAGCAGAAGATAAATGGGCTTGAAATCTTGTTTTATTAACACAAAGATCTTAAAGAAAATGAAACTTTTTACCAATATTTTGCTCCAGAGGATTTCTAGATCACACAGGCCTGTTTAGTGTCATGTCAGCAGATAAACTTTACAGTTTATTTGACTGTTTTAGGAGATTCTCAGCCAGAAATTCACAAATTGGACTAAATAAAGTTTTATCAATTAATGACCAGAGATATGTAACGCTGGAACAAATTAACTACAGATCCCATAATGCAGCACTTCTGCTGCCTTGCTGAACACCAGTGTTGCAGGTCAGGCGGTTTCCCACCCAAAAGGTCAGTTTTGATTCTAAATTTTCAGGCAGAAATGGTTTTGAGCGGGTGGACGTCATTTGGGCGGGTTTGGGGTCGGTTCAGTGGTTTTTGGTGCCTTATTGAAACACGTCTCAGCAGGACGTGCGGTCGGGGGAGGCAGTGCTTCACCTCTAAGGATCTCGCCATCATGAACAACTACTAATAAAATCCAAATGTGTCCACGGATCTGTTGTATAAATGTCATTTCTATGAATGACTTTGAATCCTTTTCCTCATCAGAATGACCGTATTTTACGTGTTTCATTCACGATTACAGTCAGACTGTGAAACAGCAAGGAGAGCAGCCTCACTGCAGATTGAACCAAACTGGGATCAATGCTTTAGTTTACTCAGTGTTTGCTAAGAATCGGATTCTTTAGGAATTTTTGACACATTGGAGACATTTTTATTCCATGTCTTCCGTTTCCATATAACATGTATTTTACGTTTGTTGTTTATTTGGTGTTTGTGTTTGTCTGACATAAAGCTGCACTGAAAAGACAGAAGAAACAGTAAACCAGCTGCACTGTTTGAGATATGAAGAAATAACAACAGATTTTTTGTTTAGGAATGTCGGCGACGCTTTTGGGAGGATTTTTACTGTTGCTGTTAAATGAGGAAAACATCAAATAATTCTGGAGTAATCTCAAGTGAGAAGTTCTTTGATTTAGTTTTGAATGTTTTCTTAACACTTTAAACTAGATTCACAATTACAGGTTTTTACAAATCAAACCTCTCTTTGATACGTTACACAAGGACCTTTACTTAGATTTTACCTCGTGCTGTCAATCCATTAAAAACATCATCAGATGAATCACACTTTTGGGTTGTGATTCATCTGATTAATCACAATGTTTTACTCGGTAAATTGTAAATAACAATATGCAGCTTTTGAACAAAAACAGGCCAGAGAGAAAATCTTTCCTTCATTTTTTTGTCTGAAATGTTTTCATTTGTAACTCAGATATCCCAGAAGTCACGGACCTTTAAAACGGTTTAGAACAAAATGAAAATCCCAGAAGTGTCATTTGTGCACAAAACACATCAACAGTAAGATAAGCAGAACTCTAAAGACTTTCATGTCTGCAGTATTACTCCAAGAAAACAAAGATGCTGATGTACAGCCAGAAGAAACTAACATTGTGTTTCTGCACTTTAAATGGTTCGGGTGAATACTCTATTCTGATTGGCTGCTGGGTGTGCATGCACACCTAAAAAGAAGTTCCGGTCACAATGTTCTACATGTGCAGGCTTCTTTAAAACAAACTTTTCCATCATGATGTGGACAAAAACAAGCAGTAAAAGGTGAACTTTGTCTCTGAACTGATGCTTTATTGAACCTATCAAGACGATCAGCAAATATATCGCTTTCCTTTGCCGCTGCAGTCGAGGTCTGTGGCGGCTTAGTGACACGTTGTAGTGTTACCATGACAACAGTGCTGCACAATCGATAAAATAGTCCACTTTCTGTGAAAAAGTGATCTAAACATAAAATAATAAAGTACTAAACATTTTAAAAAATATATATTGACACGTTTCATAACAATATTATTTTTAATGCTAATTTTAAATCGTTAATGACACATTTATTGAATCATTTTATATTAAATATATGTATTTATATGCAAATTTAAATCAAGCTTTCTCCAACATGAAAAACTCTGCCTGAAGATCAAGTCTCTGATTGTAGAGTCACAACAAGCAAAGAACTCTCTGCTCCTGCTGTTATTGGAATGAGGCTGAACTTCCAGAAAACATCAACCTTCATCCATATCAGATCAGTTTGATCTTCAGGAAGAAGCTTTCCTTCCATCTGCAGTGAAGAGGATGAAGAAGAGGAAACATCTGCAGACCTTTGTGGAAAAGAAAAGATCAGTCCTGAAGGAAACTGACATTAGAAATGAAGAAGAAGATGGAAAGAAACATTCAAACATGAGATCTTCTGCCACAGTGAATGGACTAAAGCTCAGAAGAAGAAAACAGCCTTCAGCATGAAGATGGTCAGCATGCAGCAGGAGAACATCAGCCTCATGTCTGCAGTTTAGTGTCAACACAACTTTCTCATCATATTGATGTGAACACAACTGAAACATGGAGTCTGACCTCAGAGTCTGCAGTCTGCAGTCTGGACTCTCCAGAAAACCACACAGATGAAGAACTCCTGAATCCTGCAGGTTCTTGTTGTTGCTCAGGTCCAGTTCTGTCAGATTAGACGGGTTTTTCTTCAGAGCTGAACTCAGAGCTTCACAGCTGATCTCTGACAAACTGCAGCTCATCAACCTGAAATCAGACAGAAAAGTGTGTTCAGGAGCAGTGATGCAGCTGGAAATGCAGCAAGTTGGTAAATTCATTCAGGTTGGAGCCGCCCTGATGAGAGACTGACAGATGACATTTTTAGATGAAATTTTGGGCAGAAGAATCATGACGACGTGTAAATGGAAAAGCATTAAAGTCTCACTTCAACCATTATTTATTTCTTTTGTAAAATCATTCCCAGTAGTCTTTTAATGATGACAGTGCAGTTTTTTAAGTCAAACTCATAAAGACTTTGTTGTTTTTTAAGACATATTTAATGTCCAGCAGCAGTAGTTCATTAGATATACAATTCTGCTTGCAGGGGGACTGTTGGCTCAGAGAAACTCCTTCTCCTTCCCGTCACTGGGAGCTCTGTCTGCACGCTCACGTGCGAGCTTCTAGCTCTAAGCTAGCATTAGAAAGTAGAAACAGAAACTCTCTTCCCCTCCTCAAACTCAACCCCTCACCCTCTGATAACTCTACTGTATCCTCCAGCTGCTGCAACACAAAACATGAACCACTGATTCTTCCTCTACTCTGCACTCACACAATCCAGAGCGCCACCGTTCAAAGATGGGCGTGGCTTTTATACTGGAGCTGCAGAGCATGATGACGTGGGACTTCAACCAGTTGACCAATCACAAAATTCAACTGTACTACCTGCTGTCAACCTCTAGGGGGCAGAAGACAGACAGTTTTAGACTATGTTTCAGGAATTGAACAAGTTTATTTTAAATTGTCAAAAATATGGTAAAGACCAACAGTCAGTTCTATAAAAGTCCCGTTTGTACAGAAACAACAAAAAAAAAAGTTGATTTATTGTTGTTGTTATCCTTTAAAATGAGCTGAAAGTTTTGTCAGATTTATCAATCTATGCTGTGTTTGAACGGTTGATGCTGTTTTGATGGTTTTCTGTACGTTCTCTGCACATTCAGTCAGGTTGACTACATCTACAGACATGATCTCCTCAAAATCAGATCATGTTATGAAGGAAGCATAACCACTAGGGATGTCCTAATCAGGTTTTTAGGCTCTGATCCAAACATCTTGAGTATCTGCTAATACAGATTCCTGATCCGATACTTTTGTATACCATAAAAAAGAAACACATTGAAGAAACAGATCCAGGTTTTCCTTTATTTTTAATTTCTTTAAATAAAAAACCCCTTTTTTTTCACCCCAAAACTTTTCTGTTGGAATGAGGAAGTGGACGCCTCCGCTGCTCCTGCTCCTGTTAATCGGACCTCTGCTTGTTTTCTGAATGAAATACGACAATGAAATCCTGGAATATACTCAGGATCAGCTTCTGCTCCTCCAGCATTTAGGTCATCCAGCACAAGTGGATCTGCAGAGCTGGACAGAGGAATCATCTGGACGATGCGGTGCTGGCGGCAACAGCAGAGCAGCCCGGTTGAGGAAGAAGAGAAGGAGGGGAGGAGTAAGGCAAAAGCTACATGCACATTGCATCTATAAAGAGAGAAAAAGACTGGATTTTACAGCCAAGAGATTCAGAAACTGTGTTGAACGGTGGCTTTGTTTGAGTGCTGAGTCCAAGACAATTGCTGAGACGTACCAGCACTGCATTACAATGGACTTCAACAATGTTCCAGAAGACACTGGTTTTCATCCAACGTGTTACAGAAGATTTATTGATTAAAAAGGGCTTGAAGTCATTTGAGAAACATAAAAGACAACGTCCAGGTGTCCATGAAGCATAAAGAGGTGAGTCTGTGTCCCAAACACCTCAGGATCAACAACTGAAACTCCCAGAAAGAAACTCCAGTCATGAACGGGTTCATCTGTTGTTTCCTCTGGTCCGGTTCTGTCTGTCCTGTCCTTCATATGCTAAGAAGAGGATAAATCCATGACTGTGTCGACAAACACATGAAGGATCATCTTCACAGACCTTATCAGCAGGTATGTGGGAAATAACCCGTCTCTCAGTCTCTGACACTCACAGACACTACTGAAGGATTTTGTTTAGAGTTGTGATGATTTGATCCTCAGTCAGTAAACTAGTACTTGTTTTGTGAGGCTCCTGTATAGGATGTTCATTTTCTATGTGAGAAATGGACCAGATTCACCACAGAAACTGTTACCTGACTTGTCCCTCTCAGAAATATGTGTTATCCACATATCCAATGTCTTTGCTTTAGAGAAAAACACTCCAGCATCTCTAAATGATAAATAAATGACTACATCATTTTTTGAAACAATCCCAAAGTCAGAATGAATTTGTCTCTTTGTCATGACAATATTTTCTGTTTAAACTGGAAAGTCCAAGAGATAAAAGCTGTGATAGTAAATGTTTTGGTTCATGTGAATAAATGTTTAGTCACACTCTTAATCAAATAGATGAACAGAACAAATTAGTACAGTACAGTACAGAACAGTACAGAACAGAACCGAACAGAACAGGAAAGGAAAGGAAAGGCCAGAACAATTCCATTGTATTCATGAATTGGATTTGTATGTTTCAGGATGGATAGATTAAAGAGGATCTGACCCTTGATTTTCCTCTGTTAGGGAATCAGTGAGCTGGTTTTTGTGGAGTCATAAGTTCATGCACAGACGACCTCAGTCATCCGGCACTGAAACAACAGTATGGAAGTTTTTGTTTTGTTTTTGGTCATAATTCAAAGTAATATGCAGTTCTGAATTGACAATTCAGGTTTAGAATATGAAAATACATTTTACAATTTAGAATTTAATATTTAAATTTTAAAAATAAAATATTGAAATCAATTGCATTTTAAATGTTCATGGGTTTTTCATGTCATAATTCAAATGAATTTGCATTTTGCAATTTACGATTCATTATTTAAAAATGACATTTTAATACACAGTTTGTTTAAATTCATTTTAAAATAGTTTATAGTTTACTGCATTGTAAAATCTCCGGCAGTTTTGTATCAGAATTTAAATTAAATGGCAGAACAGCGCCCCCTAGTGTATATGGAGGTCCAGAAGAGACAATATTACATAAATATTTACGCCATGAAATCATTAAATAAAAGTTTCATTATATTATTTAAAATTACCATTAAATAAATACATTTGGAAATCAACAAATAAATGTTTAAATATATGTGGCATTAAAACATTAAAATTAGAGTTAAAAAACATTTTAAACATTTAATGACATTTATTTATTTCATGGTACAAGTCTGGTTTTTATTCTTCCTGACTGATGTTTATTCATTCAACTGCTCTGTAAAAACAGTGTTTGTTTAAACCACGCATCAAGGTGAAGGTCCACGGACCACATCCAACCCGCCGTGTAATTCTAGATCAGTTTGATCTTCAGGAAGGAGCTTTCCTTCCATCTGCAGTGAAGAGGATGAAGAAGAGGAAACATCTGCAGACCTTTGTGGAAAAGAAAAGATCAGTCCTGAAGGAAACTGACATTAGAAATGAAGAAGAAGATGGAAAGAAACATTCAAACATGAGATCTTCTGCCACAGTGAATGGACTAAAGCTCAGAAGAAGAAAACAGCCTTCAGCATGAAGATGGTCAGCATGCAGCAGGAGAACATCAGCCTCATGTCTGCAGTTTAGTGTCAACACAACTTTCTCATCATATTGATGTGAACACAACTGAAACATGGAGTCTGACCTCAGAGTCTGCAGTCTGCAGTCTGGACTCTCCAGAAAACCACACAGATGAAGAACTCCTGAATCCTGCAGGTTGTAGTTGTTGCTCAGGTCCAGTTCTGTCAGATTAGACGGGTTTTTCTTCAGAGCTGAACTCAGAGCTTCACAGCTGATCTTTGACAAACTGCAGCTCCTCAACCTGAAATCAGACAGAAAAGTGTGTTCAGGAGCAGTGATGCAGCTGGAGGTTTAGCAACTTCTTTTGGATTTTGACATTTTGACCAACATGTTGGTAAATTAAGATTCAATCCATTTGAAATGACTTTAAAATGAAGTGAAAACAGACAAGGAATTGAAATGTCATTTATCATCATGAATTTTTCATTACAAAACACATTTTCTAAATTCATGGCAGAAATGCAGATTGAACTGACAGTTGAAAAATGTTGGAATAATGTAAATAATTGTCATTCAGTTTCCTTTTGCTGTTTCTTCCTCATTATTGCTTTAAGTGATTAAAACTGCTTAAATAAAGAGACAGAATATTCTGAGCTGAAAGAAGAGGATGCGACTGTTTGTGTGATGTCCTGATTAGACTGCAGCTTGTGCACACACACCCTCAGAAGCTGTAGTCTCATTGTAACTTGGGAAGACCCAGTTGTAAATAAAAACATAGAGGTCAGGAGGAGGTGCAGAGCGATTTGAGATTGTAACGCCTGAACTCTCTGATCGTCCTCCTCACATGTGAGAACTAAAAAAACATCTCTGTCTTTTCCTTTGCAGATTGAATGTAATGTCTGTGATCTAAACCTGACAATGGGGATAGCAGGACAATATTCCTCTGAAAGCCAGGGGGAATAGAGACGGACCAGAGATGCAACAGAGACAATGGAAACTGACAGTCGTGAGATGAACTCTTCAGCAACTCAAGGGAGACGCACCGTTGATGGACCATTGAGATTCTGGAATAACAGCAGCTGAACCACAGAACTCGTCACACCAAACCTTCTTATTATTTTGATTCTTCCTGACTGACGTTTGGAAAATTCCAAGTTTATTCATTTAACCGCTTTGAATGAATGTTTGAACCACGTGTCAAAAACAAGGTCCACAAGCCACAACCAATCCACAATGAAATTATTGATCAGTTTGATCTTCAGGAAGGAGCTTTACTTCCATCTGCAGTGAAGAGGATGAAGAAGAGGAAACATCTGCAGACCTTTGTGGAAAAGAAAAGATCAGTCCTGAAGGAAACTGACATTAGAAATGAAGAAGAAGATGGAAAGAAACATTCAAACATGAGATCTTCTGCCACAGTGAATGGACTAAAGCTCAGAAGAAGAAAACAGCCTTCAGCATGAAGATGGTCAGCATGCAGCAGGAGAACATCAGCCTCATGTCTGCAGTTTAGTGTCAACACAACTTTCTCATCATATTGATGTGAACACAACTGAAACATGGAGTCTGACCTCAGAGTCTGCAGTCTGCAGTCTGGACTCTCCAGAAAACCACACAGATGAAGAACTCCTGAATCCTGCAGGTTGTTGTTGTCGCTCAGGTCCAGTTCTGTCAGATTAGACGGGTTTTTCTTCAGAGCTGAACTCAGAGCTTCACAGCTGATCTCTGACAAACTGCAGCTCATCAACCTGAAATCAGACAGAAAAGTGTGTTCAGGAGCAGTGATGCAGCTGGAGGTTTAGCAACTTCTTTTGGATTTTGACGTTTCGACCAACATGTTGGTAAATTCAGATTCAATCCATTTGAAATGACTTTAAAATGAAGTGAAAACAGACGAGGAATTGAAATGTCATTTATCATCATGAATTTTCTAAATGAATGGCAGAAATGCAGATTGAACTGACAGTTGAAAAATGTTGGAATAATGTAAATAATTGTCATTCAGTTTCCTTTTACTGTTTCTTCCTCATTATTGCTTTAAGTGAATAAAACTGCTTAAATAAAGAGACAGAATATTCTGAGCTGAAAGAAGAGGATGCGACTGTATGTGTAATGTCGTGATTAGTGATGCACGATAATGACTTTTTACAACCGATACTGATACCCGATATTTTCCTGTCTCTTGTAGCCGATACCGATATCAGCCGATATCTTTTTAAAATACTTGAGAAAAAAATGTAATTACAATGTAACAGCGTTACTATGTATTCCAACAAATTTGCAGGATTGCTTTTAGTTACAAGAAAATTCAACAAGTGATAGTACAAACCCTTTATTAGCCTTTTCAGTCTGCCATACATCTTTGGAAAGAGAAAGTGCATTACAATGGTCAGAACAAATGTTAAGGCTTTAACTTAAATAGCAATGTAACGCGTACATTTTTTAGTACTATTAATGCCCGAGATAAAATGCTAAATAAATAGCTTAATTCAAAAGTGCGAAAATTATTGGCTCGTTTTAAACTCAAGTTCAAAAGAATGAACTCTAAAGTTTTTAACTGATGTGCAAAATAAATGGTTGCTCGTAGAAATGAACTTTTCAAAAACAAAGGCATTTGAGTCTTTTACAAACCAGAATGACAAAATGAAAAACCATAACTATTACATTTCATTTTTTGTTTTTAAGTGTGGTCGGATCAGTGGGAGATTTTTCTTGACAAAAAGTAGCATCTCTGCTTTCTCACGTGAGCCTATTTCTTTTTTTCATCCAGCACATTTGCAGCAGAAGAAATCAAACGTTCACTATCAATTCTAGAGCAGGACGCTGAAAGGTATTGGCGTGCAAAAGCTCTCCCAGGTACTTGTTGCAGTTCCAATATTCCAATGGTGTCATTGTCTTCTCAAGGTTTTCAGGTTGGATCTGAAATGAATGTGCGTGGCAAGAGTATTGTACAACTCAGGCAAACAGCTGTCTGAAAAGTAACAGCGACTTGGTATTTCATTACGTGGCTCCAAAAAGTTTATAAGCTGCCGAAAACGTAAGTTCTCCACAAAAGAAAATGGCTGGTCAGCGCATGCTATTAGCTCCATAATTTTGTCGGTTATGTCCTTAGCTCGTAGGTCGTTCTTGTTTAATTTTTTAATCTTGTCAAATGCTTCAGCAATAGTCACCTGTCCAGACGCTTTACGTTTTTTTCAGAATGAGCGTTAGCGCCGGCAATGACGGTAGCTTCATATTCTTTTCACACATCGCGGTGGTGAATTTTCAAATGGCTTGTGAGATTTGTTGTTTTGTAGCTTGACCTTTTTTTCCCTCCTCATGACACTTCGGACGAACACATTTTGCAAACAGTCAGTGATTCGTGTGTCTCCGACACGCTGAAATAAGCCCACACAGGTGAGCACTGCGCCATGTTGCCGACAGGACTCACTAGTACAAGCGCCGAGACGTGACATCACTCACGTGAGACAGAAGCTTTCAGAATGGGCGGAGTAAGCAGACAAGTTGTAAGTACCAGTACTGACACAATACAGTGCTGAGGACACAACGGCATCATCGGTCCATTTTATCGGCAATTTTTTTTCATATCGAAACTATCATGATGACGTCAAACTGTCAACTGTCGGCCGATAATTATCGGTAACCGGTATTATCGTGCAACCCTAGTCGTGATTAGACTGCAGCTTGTGCACACACACCTTCAGAAGCTGTAGTCTCATTGTAACTTGAGAAGACCCAGTTGTAAATAAAAACATAGAGGTCAGGAGGAGGTGCAGAGCGATTTGAGATTGTAACGCCTGAACTCTCTGATCGTCCTCCTCACATGTGAGAACTAAAAAAAACATCTCTGTCTTTTCCTTTGCAGTTTGAATTGAATGTCTGTGATCTAAACCTGACATTATTTTGGTCCTTCATGCCGGATCTCAATATACCTGAAGGGTTCAGTTGGTGTAAGAATCTCAGGTCAGTCTGTGGCCTCTGCAGAATCCTTTAAGGATCCTAAACCTGGCATTTTCATGGACCCAGTTTTCGTCCTACCGACTGAGACCTAACGGTTGACGGATACCGAAGGGGGGAGACAGAGGGGTGAGTGGCCTTAATTTAAAAGGTGTGAATGAAAGAGGATGGCGGATTCCTGTAAAAGCGCTTAAAATCTGTGGTAAAGAGGACGACGGAGTCCTACGATCGTTTAAATTCCATGGTAAAAACCCGGAAAATTCTAAACACTATCAGGTAAAAATAGACGGCAGAGTCTGAAGTCTGCAAAAGTGAGTGAACATGTGAGTAAGTGGATAGAAAATACCAGGAGGTATTTTTGTCACACCAAAGGATGAGAATGTAAACAGCAGCCAGTTTTGGATGCAGAGGCTAAGAATCCTCCGCTAGAAAGAGTAGAAGCGTGAGGATTATCACTACTGGATGTTATTGCTGCCTCACTCAGAAATCAACCATAGAACACCCGAGGTCAGGGGTCAGCAACCCTAAATGTTGAAAGAGCCATATTGGACCAGAAAAATAAATATGTCTGGAGCAGTAAAAAATTAAAAGCCTTATTTAAGCTTTTTGATAAAGGCAACACATGCTGTATGTATCTATATTAGCTATGTTAGCCTACTATCTAAATGACTAAGTTGGCTCCAAATACATAATGAGCATTTATGATTCAATGTTTATTTTCCCTGCAGTGCATTCTGTAGAGAACGCACCACCTGACTGCTCTGTTGAATCCTCTGTTCTCCTCAGTTCTTTTTCCCCTTGGGATCCATGACCCGTCACACAGTCGCCGGTTTGTTTACAACAGGTATCTGCTTAGCATCCCCCCCTGCGGGTAGAAAAGTGTGTCGCAGGCTAAGACACAAATCTTTGTTGACAGAAATGTTGAAATTTAATATTTATTCAACACATTCTTACAGCAATTGCAAACATTAAGAATTTTCTCTCCCATCATCTTTTTCCATTTTTAAACATTTTTAAAAAGCTCCAGGGAGCCACTAGGGCAGCGCTAAAGAGCCGCATGCGGCTCTAGAGCCGCGGTTTGTCAAGTGGTCTAAAAAGAAAATTTAAAAAAGAGAAAGAAAACAAGCTTAACAAAAATCAAGTAATTAATAAAGAAACGAAATGGGAAAAACACAAAGCAAAGCCTTAAAACCCCAGAAAACTCTAGTCATTGCCCCTGAGGACGCCATACCAGGGCTTAAGCATCACTTGGGTTCTCTTGGTCAGGCTGTCAAACCCATCCTTAGAAACCTGGGACTCATCTTTGACAAAGACATGTCACTGGAGCAGCACTCCAAACAGCTGGTAAAGAACTGTTTCTTCCAGTTGAGGAACATTTCCAAACTCAGGAAAATTGTGTCATATGTAGATCTTGAACTTCTTCTTCATGCTTTTGTTTCCACACGGCTAGACTACTGTAATAGTCTGTTTTCTTGCTTGAATAAGAAGGAGCTGTCTCGTCTGCAGTTGATCCAAAACTCTGCTGCGAGGATCTTGACCCGCACCAAGAGAAGAGCTCACATCTCCCCTATCATCAAATATCTTCATTGGCTCCCGGTTGTTTATCGCCATCAATATAACATTTTATTGGTGGCTTTTAGAGCCCTCCATGGTCAAGCCCCTTCAAATGTCAGTGATCTAATTGTCCCCTACAGACCAACTCGTGCGCTGAGGTCTGTGGATCAGAACCTGTTGATGGTCCCTCGCACTCGTCTCCGGACCAGAGGAGACAGATCTTTCCAGGCTGTTGCTCTGAAACTCTGGAATGAGCTCCCACTCTCGCTGCGTTCTCTGCACTCTATTCACTCTTTTAAAAGCCATCTTAAAACCTTTGATTTTGTTAAGCATTTTAACTAAATCTGTTTTTATTTGGGCTTATAATGATAGTTTTATGTTGTTCTTGTCTATTATGTCTCTTAGCCTGTGAGCTTTTATTCTTGATGTTTTAACCTGTGAAGCTTCTGTCTTTAATGGTTTTACCCTCTGTTTTATACTTTTAACTTGTGAAGCACCTTGTGACTATTTGTCTGCGAAAGGTGTTATATAAATAAAAACTTACTTACTTACTTATTGTAAGAACTAGAAGGTTGTAGAAAAATGGATCCAGAAAAAAACAAAACCTTTCGAACAAATAAAAAAACAATTAATATTAATTTGTAAAGATGATTGGATAAAAAAATCACAACTTTAATGGTAGATAAACTGTGAACAATTTAATCAAACTACAAGAAGCTACAGCAGCAAAAACTAAAATGATCCTAAAAAATGCAGGATATGCAAACTCATTATTGGATGAAGAAAAGAGAAAAAAAAGATGAAGGGAAGTGAAAGAAAGTTAAAAGCTGCAACACAAGCAGGAAATAAGAAGCAGAGATCGGGGTTCATGCTCGAGCAGACTGATAATGCAGGGAGCAAGCGGACAGTGAATGTTTCTACAAGAGGAGGAGAATTAGAGAGAAGAGAACCGTTGAAAATATGCAAATAATCTGCGTGCAGTTAGTTATATTTACAGATAAAAGCAGTTGAACAGAAGGATGAGGAGCTTAAAGAAAAAGGATGAAAACAAGGGAATGATCTTGATGAAAATTTACTCTGTTCAGATGTGAGAAATAAGATAAAGAGATGAATTAAAAAATGATCAAATATGATAACAATGATGAAAACATAGAAAGGTGAAGGAAAAGAGACACATCCCAGCAGTCAGGAAGAGCTGATTAACAGATTTTAGTGAGAGGAGAGGTGGAAAATCAGAGCACCCTTCTGGCCTCTGCGAGGACGCTGAGCCACAGGAGAAAAGAAACTAGAAAACTAGTAAATAAGTGAACTACACCTCTGCTGGACGTAAAAGGGGGCAGCAGAGTTTCAGGATGATGTGAATAAAAAGGAAAAAAGGAAGAGGAACTTTAAATGATGGTTGTGAGTGAAATTGTTTTTTATGGCGGACGTGGCCGTCCAAGAGGAAGTTATGAGAGTATAATAAGAAAGTGCAGAAGAGAAAGCTGAAGATGATGATGGTAAAAAACTGGATAATAATCCAGATGAAGAAGCTAACTTAAATATACAGGAGATATTTTCTCTGGGAGAACAAAAGACGGAAATCAATTTGTGGTCAAACAAGCAGACAGGATTTACATGTTACAATGCAGCTTAAACCAAACCAGGACCAGATCAAGAATAAAGCAGATAAACTGAATGAAGAAACTCCAACAAGAATCCAGATTCAGACTTTTATTTGGAGGAGATTTTGGTTTCCTCCCCTGATGATGAAAACTATAACGTTGGCTTTGTTAAGATATTTGGCATAAAGTTAGTTTACTTAAACTTCAGTTGTGGCAGAAAGATGTTGTTTGAGACGTAATCCTTTTGCAAAGAGAAAACAGTTTGAGATTAAAGGAAAGCTGCAGTTTTAGAGGCTCCTTAATCCCTACTAAGAAGCAAATGATGTTATTTTTGTTTGACTAATTACTGCAGCGCATGGATACCAAACTGTGGACGTGCAAAGTTCACTCTATTTTTCTTTTGTCTCGTCTGTTTTGAGGTGACAGGACCACTGACGCCCCCAAAGTAAAAAATAAAATAAAACATTTCAGTGTCAACTGCATTTGAATAAACTCCTGAGGCAGAAGAGGCTTTTTGTAAAATAAAACAACTTCTAACATCCAGTGTAGCCCTGCCTGACTACAATAACTCTTTGTTCAAATGGTGGACTGTAAAGGTGTACTGGTACAACAGTATGGTAGTAAACAAAAACTAAACTCTTAACAGCTGTTAAACAGCCAGGAAGCTTGTTATCTGCAAGTGTGCAGCGCAAACCCTAAATACAGATACAGTTTCTCAGACTAAACTGCTGAGGACCTCTGACTGTTATCAGCTCTCACTTATGTCAGCTTTGAGAGTTTGATTACTGTGTTAAAGAAAAGCTTCAAACAGATGATGTTACATAAAAACAAAAGGGGACAAACAGACAAACAAAAGGTTATTTAGAATATTAGAAGATTTCTCACAGATTACAGTCAAACTAAAGCCTTTCATGAGACAGTGGACAGAAAAAAAACTATGATTAGAAATGTTTATGATTGGAATTATTCTTCAAACATGATTCTTTTATGAAGCAGATGAACTGATGTCTGGTCCCATTGAAATAGATTCAATCTTTTTCCTCTGTTGTTCTTAAACCTTCTTAATTGAAACCAATGCATGTCTTCATGAATGACGGGTTTACAGTTTTTCATTCAATTGTATTTACAATTAATAACTGAGCTGAAATTCAAAAGGAAAAACTGATTTCTCACTTTGGCGTCTTTCAGAGGTAAAGCAGGCGTCAAATGAGAACTTGTATTTATTATTTGAAATGCTAAGCTGTGTATCATAGATAATTAACTGTAAAGTCTTCATTAGAATCTATCCTCTAAAATAATCTAAAATAATCCCAAAATAATATCAAAAACTTTTGCTGAATATTATGAACTAGTTTATAAGAAACAGCCCTGAGAATTCTAAGAGGGGAAAACAGATCACTTCTTCAAACAATGTAAATGAAATTCATTACCTGGGTTAGGTGTCTATATAAAAATTCTAAATCAAAAATAAAAGTTAATGGACACTTCTCAGATTTCTTCAATATAGAAAGAGGAATCAGACAAGGGTCTTCTTATAAATCAGCTATTTGAGGAAGAACATGTTCAATCTTTCTTCCAGTTGCAAGAACAGTATGGTCTCCCTTCAACAGATTTCTACAGATATGGAATTCCAGAAACCATTTACAGTGATAATGGAACCCATTTTGTTAACCAAATTATAAAAAACATAGGAACCATGTTTCACACAAACATGAAAAATCACTGTGCAAACCATCCTGAGAGCGCAGGACTAGTGGAAAGAACAAACGGAACTGTAGAGAACAGATTAAAGAAATGTATGGAGGAAACTGGTAGATCACGGACACAATGCCTTGATCTAGTCAAACTATATGTTAACATTACAAGTAATGGAGGCCTGACGCCTTATGAGACTCTATTTGGAAGACCATATAGATGACCTCATTTTAAAAATCAATGGGAAACATCTGAAGAGCAAAACCTGGCTGATTATATTAGAAAAATGCTAGAAAAAATGAAAGAAAAATCTATTGATGATGATTCTTCTCAACCTTCCCAGCAGGACCCCCAGATACTGGTTGAACCAGGAGATTGGGTCATAGTGTGGAGTGTAAAAAGAAAGCAATGGTTTTCACCCAAGTGGGAAGGACCCTACCAGGTGTTGTTGACCACGCCCACTGCGGTCAACATTACTGAAAGAACAACTTGGGTCCACCTCACACTTTGTAAAAAGGTCATCTCAGCTGAAGGATCCAAAGGGACAGGTGAGTAAAACAAGCCATAGAACAAAGTGTTGGTGGGGATCAGTCGTGCTGGGTCTGGACTGATTTAAGCAGTGCTGATGGCGTGAACACCTGTCCCCTTAGGGAGCAAACTTCAGCTGGGATGTGTCACTCATGGGTGAGACACTTCTTTTGTTTTATTTGATGTTGCTGTATTTGATTGCTCTAGACCTATACTCAAGGTAGTTCCTGCACCGATTGGAAAAGATTGCTTGTTGGAAGTTATGACAAAAGAAAACGTCAATAAATTCAGTTCTGAATGGGATTCTCTTTTCTCTGTCACTAAGGCTACAAGCCACAAACCAATATTTTCTAGGAAGGTTGCTTTTGGAAATTCTACTTGTGTTAACATCACAGAGGAAGGAAAACCACTGGGAAACTTGAGCATGGAATGGTGTTTTGAGATAGTTTCTGTTTCTGAATTTAAACCAGTTTCTAGAGGAGATGTATGGTGGTGTGGAAGAAACCTGCTTTTTGACAGAATGCCGACCAACAAGACTGGTTTGTGTTCATTGGTAACCTTACTCCTACCAGTAGTGATCTATCCAATGTTAACTAGTGAACTAACATCCAAACTGTCTGAAAGTCGGCTTCACAGAAAACATAGATCCTCTTCCTGGAGGGATGAGAGAGATCCAACTTATATTGATGCAATCCGAGTTCCAGGAGGGTCCCAGATGAACATAAACTTATGGATCAGGTTGCAGCTGGGTTTGAGTCTTCATTTTGTTGGTGGTGAACAATTATTAAGAATGTTGACAGGATCAACTACGTCCATTACAATGTCCAACGGCTGGGAAACTGGACACAAGCTGGTCTCCAGGCAGTTCAAGAACAGCTCTCCACCACCTCTCTGATGACATTCCAGTCTCTATCCGAGTGTCAGTGGAAGTTTTTGCTGCACTTTTGACCTTGTGTGGATGTTGTTGTATTCCATGTCTGCGCTCGCTGATTAACAGCCTCATTTTTACAGCAATGACTTTACCAGAAGAAACACAGGCTCAGCTGATCCTCTTTTAGGTGATGACTCAGAAAAAGAAAGTGATGCAGAAAATCTTCTAAATCTCTTTTCAGAAACCACTCCTTAGAGAGTAACGATGGCTTACTAACATGACCTTTAAGTGTAAGTTTATTTGTGTTTATAAACATGTTTGTGTTGAAAATCCCAGTTAAGAGACATGAAGTGATGTGAGGATTTCAGCAGATAATTGACATAAAGGAGGAAATCTAAATTTGGCAAAGACCAACAGTCAGTTCTTTTAAAGCCTCTTTTGTACAAGAAAACAACCAAAAAAAAGTTGCAGCAGGAGAACATCAGCCTCATGTCTGCAGTTTAGTGTCAACACAACTTTCTTTTCATATTGATGTGAACACAACTGAAACATGGAGTCTGACCTCAGAGTCTGCAGTCTGCAGTCTGGACTCTCCAGAAAACCACACAGATGAAGAACTCCTGAATCCTGCAGGTTCTCGTTGTCGCTCAGGTCCAGTTCTGTCAGATTAGACGGGTTTTTCTTCAGAGCTGAACTCAGAGCTTTACAGCTGATCTTTGACAAACTGCACAACTCCAACCTGAAATCAGACAGAAAAGTGTGTTCAGGAGCAGTGATGCAGCTGGAAATGCAGCAAGTTGGTAAATTCATTCAGGTTGGAGTCGCCCTGATGAGAGACTGACAGATGACATTTTTAGTTGAAATTTTGGGCAGAAGAATCATGACGACGTGTAAAAGGAAAAGCATTAAAGTCTCACTTCAACCATTATTTCTTTCTTTTGTAAAATCATTCCCAGTAGTCTTTTAATGATGACAGTGCAGTTTTTTAAGTCAAAATCATAAAGACTTTGTTGTTTTTTAAGACATATTTAATGTCCAGCAGCAGTAGTTCATTAGATATACAATTCTGTTTGCAGGAGGACTGTTGGCTCAGAGAAACTCCTTCTCCTCCTCGTCACTGGGAGCTCTGTCTGCACGCTCACGTGCGAGCTTCTAGCTCTAAGCTAGCATTAGAAAGTAGAAACAGAAACTCTCTTCCCCTCCTCAAACTCAACCCCTCACCCTCTGATAACTCTACTGTATCCTCCAGCTGCTGCAACACAAAACATGAACCACTGATTCTTCCTCTACTCTGCACTGAACGGCATTTGAACGGTTGATGCTGTTTTGATGTTTTTCTGTACGTTCTCTGAACATTCAGTCGGGTTGACTACATCTACAGACATGATCTCCTCAAAATCAGATCATGTTATGAAGGAAGCATAACCACTAGGGATGTCCTAATCAGGTTTTTAGGCTCGGATCCAAACATCTTGAGTATCTGCCAATACAGATTCCTGATCCGATACTTTTGTATACCATAAAAAATAAACACATTGAAGAAACAGATCCAGGTTTTCCTCTATTTTTAATTTCTTTAAATAGAAAACCCTTTTTTTTTACCCCAAAACTTTTCTGTTGGAATGAGGAAGTGGATGCCTCCGCTGCTCCCGCTCCTGTTAATCGGACCTCTGCTTGTTTTCTGAATGAAATACGACAATGAAATCCTGGAATAAACTCAGGATCAGCTTCTGCTCCTCCAGCATTTAAGTCATCCAGCACAAGTGGATCTGCAGAGCTGGACAGAGGAATCATCTGGACGATGCTGTGCTGGCGGCAACAGCAGAGCAGCCCGGTTGAGGAAGAAGAGAAGGAGGGGAGGAGTGAGGCAAAAGCTGAAGAGACTCTCCGGTACCTCGAAAAGTCCTCCACTCCTCTCTATTCTGCTGGACAATGTTTGCTCTCTTTGAAATAAACTGGATGAACTACACGCCATTAACCAGATGTGGAGCAGATCAGCCATGGTCATCAACTCCTGCTGTACATCTGACGTTGAGCTTCTTGCGTTGTCATTTAAACCTAAAAGGTCATAAGGTCAAAGCTGGATTGTGTCATCTGGTTCCAACATCGAGGAACTAAAAACTTTTTGCTTGGTTACAAAGATATATTGTTCCTAAGCTAAAGTGTAAACGTTCTCCATGTGTTATCCTGCAGTATTTTTAATCAGTGTTTGAAGTCGGTATTATTGACTTTACTCACATATTGATATTATTTACATGAGCGCTGCGGTTTGGGTCACGTGAAACCTGCTGGTCCAATAGGAGAGCAGTAATTTCCAACATGGCGGCAAACATGATAATCTGTCTGGAGGAGGAAAAACCTCCTAAAAAAGTTTAAAAAGTGATCTAGAAGATGCTACATGCACATTGCATCTATAAAGAGAGAAAAAGACTGGATTTTACGGCCAAGAGATTCAGAAACTGTGTTGAACGGTGGCTTTGTTTGAGTGCTGAGTCCAAGACAATTGCTGAGACGTACCAGCACTGCATTACAATGGACTTCAACAATGTTCCAGAAGACACTGGTTTTCATCCAACGTGTTACAGAAGATTTATTGATTAAAAAGTGCTTGAATTCATTTGAGAAACATGAAAGACAACATCCAGGTGTCCATGAAGCATAAAGAGGTGAGTCTGTGTCCCAAACACCTCAGGATCAACAACTGAAACTCCCAGAAAGAAACTCCAGTCATGAACGGGTTCATCTGTTGTTTCCTCTGGTCCGGTTCTGTCTGTCCTGTCCTTCATATGCTAAGAAGAGGATAAATCCATGACTGTGTCGACAAACACATGAAGGATCATCTTCACAGACCTTATCAGCAGGTATGTGGGAAATAACCCGTCTCTCAGTCTCTGACACTCACAGACACTACTGAAGGATTTTGTTTAGAGTTGTGATGATTTGATCCTCAGTCAGTAAACTAGTACTTGTTTTGTGAGGCTCCTGTATAGGATGTTCATTTTCTATATTAGAAATGGACCAGATTCACCACAGAAACTGTTCCCTGACTTGTCCCTCTCAGAAATATGTGTTATCCACATATCCAGACACACCATGTTGTGATCTTAATTCTTTAAAGGTCTGTTGCTCAGAGCTGCTGAGATGAAGGAAGACTCTGGGATTCTTTTCACATTAAAGTTAAAGACTGCGCGGACGTCAAAGTCCGATATCACAAGTCCTGTTACCGTCAGTACACCAGGTTCTTCAACAAGCCCACAGTAACAGTTACTGGAACCACAGAAGAAGAAACGTAGGACATAATATCATGTGGTCGATGTCATCGTTTGCACAGGCTGCACATATATACTGTCTATAGATGCATTATTTGTTGCCAAACTTCCTGCATCACCGGTATATCTGTGTTTCAGGAAGGAACCAGCCTTTGATGTCAGCAACAAGATCTTCTTGTTGGAGCAGATCATCAGGAACTGAATAACTGTAGATCAAGAAGTGCTGAGGATGAATCAGCTGAGAAGAAAGTTCAGCAGTTTGGTGAAAAAGGATGAGAATGTTGATGCTTCAGACTACAGGTAGTGTAACAGAAATACCAACAATGTCTTTGCTTTAGAGAAAAACACTCCAGCATCTCTAAATGATAAATAAATGACTACATCATTTTTTGAAACAATCCCAAACTCAGAATGAATTTGTCTCTTTGTCATGACAATGTTTTCTGTTTAAACTGGAAAGTCCAAGAGATAAAAGCTGTGATGGTAAATGTTTTGGTCCATGTGAATAAATGTTTAGTCACACTCTTAATCAAATTGATGAATAGAATAGATTAGTATAGTTTAGTATAGTATAGTATAGTATAGTATAGGATAGGATAGTATAGGATAGTATAGGATAGAACAGAATATATTGTCTTTGCCAGAACAATTCCATTGTATTCATGAATTGGATTTGTATGTTTCAGGATGAATAGATTAAAGAGGATCTGACCCTTGATTTTTCTCTGTTAGTGTTTCACTCCCTGGTTTTTGTGGATTCTTAAGTTCATGCACAGACGACCTCAATCATCCGGCACTGAAACAACAGTATGGAAGGGTTTTTTTTTTTTTTTTTGGTCATAATTCAAAGTAATATGCAGTTCTGAATTGACAATTCAGGTTTAGAATATGGAAATACATTTTACAATTTAGAAATCAATAATAACATTTTCTAAATAAAATATTGAATAAAAGCAAAATCAATTGCATTTTAAATGTTCATGGGTTTTTCATGTCATAATTCAAATGAATTTGCATTTTGCAATTTACAATTCAATATTTAAAAATGACATTTTAATACACAGTTTGTTTAAATTCATTTTAAAATAGCTTTCAATTTACTGCATTGTAAAATGTCAGGCAGTTTTGTATCAGAATTTAAATTAAATGGCAGAACAGCGCCCCCTAGTGTATATGGAGGTCCAGAAGAGACAAAATTACATAAATATTTACGCCATGAAATCATTAAATAAAAGTTTCATTATGTTATTTAAAATTACCATTAAATAAATAAATTTGGAAATCAACCAATAAATGTTTAAATATATGTGCCATTAAAACATTAAAATTAGCATTAAAAAACATTTTTAAACATTTAAAGACATTTATTTATTTCATGGTACAAGTCTGGTTTTTATTCTTCCTGACTGATGTTTATTCATTCAACTGCTCTGTAAAAATAGTGTTTGTTTAAACCACGCGTCAAGGTGAAGGTCCACGGACCACATCCAACCTGCCGTGTAATTCTAGATCAGTTTGATCTTCAGGAAGGAACTTTCCTCACATCTGCAGTGAAGAGGATGAAGAAGAGGAAACATCTGCAGACCTTTGTGGAAAAGAAAAGATCAGTCCTGAAGGAAACTGACATTAGAAATGAAGAAGAAGATGGAAAGAAACATTCAAACATGAGATCTTCTGCCACAGTGAATGGACTAAAGCTCAGAAGAAGAAAACAGCCTTCAGCATGAAGATGGTCAGCATGCAGCAGGAGAACATCAGCCTCATGTCTGCAGTTTAGTGTCAACACAACTTTCTCATCATATTGATGTGAACACAACTGAAACATGGAGTCTGACCTCAGAGTCTGCAGTCTGCAGTCTGGACTCTCCAGAAAACCACACAGATGAAGAACTCCTAAATCCTGCAGGTTCTCGTTGTAGCTCAGGTCCAGTTCTGTCAGATTAGACGGGTTTTTCTTCAGAGCTGAACTCAGAGCTTCACAGCTGATCTCTGACAAACTGCACCTACACAACCTGAAATCAGACAGAAAAGTGTGTTCAGGAGCAGTGATGCAGCTGGAGGTTTAGCAACTTCTTTTGGATTTGGACATTTTGACCAACATGTTGGTAAATTAAGATTCAATCCATTTGAAATGACTTTAAAATGAAGTGAAAACTGACGAAGAATTGAAATGTCATTTATCATCATGAATTTTTCATTACAAAACACATTTTCTAAATGCATGGCAGAAATGCAGATTGAACTGACAGTTGAAACATGTTGGAATAATGTAAATAATTGTCATTCAGTTTTCTTTTACTGTTTCTTCCTCATTATTGCTTTAAGTGAATAAAACTGCTTAAATAAAGAGTCAGAATATTCTGAGCTGAAAGAAGAGGATGCGACTGTTTGTGTGATGTTGTGATTAGTGATGCACAATAATGACTTTTTACAACCGATACCGTACATAATTTAGTACAATTAATGTCCAAGATAAAATGCTAAATAAATAGCTTAATTCAAAAGTGCAAAAATTATTGGCTTGTTTTAAACTCAAGTTCAAAAGAATGAACTCTAAAGTTTTTGACTGATGTGCAAAATAAATGGTTGCTCGTAGAAATGAACTTTTCAAAAACAAAGGCATTTGAGTCTTTTACAAACCAGAATGACAAAATGAAAATCCATAACTATTACATTTCATTTTTTGTTTTTAAGTGTGGTCGGATCAGTGGGAGATTTTTCTTGACAAAAAGTAGCATCTCTGCTTTCTCACGTGAGCCTATTTCTTTTTTTCCTCCAGCACATTTGCAGCAGAAGAAAACAAACGTTCACTATCAATTCTAGAGCAGGACGCTGAAAGGTATTGGCGTGCAAAAGCTCTCCCAGGTGCGGGAAACGGTACTTGTTGCAGTTCCAATATTCCAATGGTGTCATTGTCTTCTCAAGGTTTTCAGGTTGGATCTGAAATGAATGTGCGTGGCAAGAGTATTGTACAACTCAGGCAAACAGCTGTCTGAAAAGTAACAGCGACTTGGTATTTCATTACGTGGCTCCAAAAAGTTTATAAGCTGCCGAAAACGTAAGTTCTCCACAAAAGAAAATGGCTGGTCAGCGCATGCTATTAGCTCCATAATTTTGTCGGTTATGTCCTTAGCTCGTAGGTCGTTCTTGTTTAATTTTTTAATCTTGTCAAATGCTTCAGCAATAGTCACCTGTCCAGACGCTTTACGTTTTTTTCAGAATGAGCGTTAGCGCCGGCAATGACGGTAGCTTCATATTCTTTTCACACATCGCGGTGGTGAATTTTCAAATGGCTTGTGAGATTTGTTGTTTTGTAGCTTGACCTTTTTTTCCCTCCTCATGACACTTCGGACGAACACATTTTGCAAACAGTCAGTGATTCGTGTGTCTCCGACACGCTAAAATAAGCACACACAGGTGAGAACTGCGCCATGGTCCTGACAGGACTCACTAGTACAAGCGCCGAGACGTGACATCACTCACGTGAGACAGAAGCTTTCAGAATGGGCGGAGTAAGCAGACAAGTTGTAAGTACCAGTACTGACACAATACAGTGCTGAGGACACAACGGCATCATCGGTCCATTTTATCGGCAATTTTTTTTCATATCGAAACTATCATGATGACGTCAAACTGTCAACTATCGGCCGATAATTATCGGTAACCGGTATTATCGTGCAACCCTAGTCGTGATTAGACTGCAGCTTGTGCACACACACCTTCAGAAGCTGTAGTCTCATTGTAACTTGGGAAGACCCAGTTGTAAATAAAAACATAGAGGTCAGGAGGAGGTGCAGAGCGATTTGAGATTGTAACGCCTGAACTCTCTGATCGTCCTCCTCACATGTGAGAACTAAAAAAAACATCTCTGTCTTTTCCTTTGCAGTTTGAATTGAATGTCTGTGATCTAAACCTGACATTATTTTGGTCCTTCATGCCGGATCTCAATATACCTGAAGGGTTCAGTTGGTGTAAGAATCACAGGTCAGTCTGTGGCCTCTGCAGAATCCTTTAAGGATCCTAAACCTGGCATTTTCATGGACCCAGTTTTCGTCCTACCGACTGGGACCTAACGGTTGACGGATACCGAAGGGGGGAGACAGAGGGGTGAGTGGCCTTCATTTAAAAGGTGTGAATGAAAGAGGATGGCGGAGTCCTGCAAAAGCTCTTAAAATCTGTGGTAAAGAGGAAGACGGAGTCTTACGATCGTTTAAATTCCATGGCAAAAACCTGGAAAATTCTAGACACTATCAGGTAAAAATAGACGGCAGAGTCTGAAGTCTGCAAAAGTGAGTGAACATGTGAGTAAGTGGATAGAAAATACCAGGAGGTATTTCTGTCACACCAAAGGATGAGAATGTAAACAGCAGCCAGTTTTGGATGCAGAGGCTAAGAATCCTCCGCTAGAAAGAGTAGAAGCTTGAGGATTATCACTACTGGATGTTATTGCTGCCTCACTCAGAAATCAACCATAGAACACCCGAGGTCAGGGGTCAGCCTCCCTAAATGTTGAAAGAGCCATATTGGACCAAAAAACCAAATATGTCTGGAGCCGCAAAATATTAAAAGCCTTATTTAAGCTTTATAATAAAGACAACACATGCTGTATGTATCTATATTAGCTATGTTAGCCTACTATCAAAATGACTAAGTTGGCTCCAAATACATAATGAGCATTTATGATTCAATGTTTATTTTCCCTGCAGTGCATTCTGTAGAGAACGCACCACGTGACTGCTCTGTTGAATCCTCTGTTCTCCTCAGTTCTTTTTCCCCTTGGGATCCATGACCCGTCACACAGTCGCCGGTTTGTTTACAACAGCTATCTGCTTAGCACCCCCATCCCCCCACCCCCCCTGCTAATGGAAAAGTGTGTCGCAGGCTAAGACACAAATCTTTGTTGACAGAAATGTTGAAATTTAATATTTATTCAACACATTCTTACAGCAATTGCAAACATTAAGAATTTTGTCTCCCCTCATCTGTTTCCATTTTTAAACATTTTTAAAAAAGCTCCAGGGAGCCACTAGGGCAGCGCTAAAGAGCCGCATGCGGCTCTAAAGCCGCGGTTTGTCAACTGGTCTAAAAGAAAATTTAAAAAAGAGAAAGAAAACAAGCTTAACAAAAATCAAGTAATAAATAAAGAATCGAAATGGGAAAAACACAAAGCAAAGCCTTAAAACCCCAGAAAACTCTAGTCATTGCCCCTGAGGACGCCATACCAGGGCTTAAGCAGCACTTGGGTTCTCTTGGTCAGGCTGTCAAACCCATCCTTAGAAACCTGGGACTCATCTTTGACAAAGACATGTCACTGGAGCAGCACTCCAAACAGCTGGTAAAGAACTGTTTCTTCCAGTTGAGGAACATTTCCAAACTCAGGAAAATTGTGTCATATGTAGATCTTGAACTTCTTCTTCATGCTTTTGTTTCCACACGGCTAGACTACTGTAATAGTCTGTTTTCTTGCTTGAATAAGAAGGAGCTGTCTCGTCTGCAGTTGATCCAAAACTCTGCTGCGAGGATCTTGACCCGCACCAAGAGAAGAGCTCACATCTCCCCTATCCTCAAAGATCTTCATTGGCTCCCGGTTGTTTGTCGCTATCAATATAACATTTTATTGGTGGCTTTTAGAGCCCTCCATGGTCAAGCCCCTTCAAATGTCAGTGATCTAATTGTCCCCTACAGACCAACTCGTGCGCTGAGGTCTGTGGATCAGAACCTGTTGATGGTCCCTCGCACTCGTCTCCGGACCAGAGGAGACAGATCTTTCCAGGCTGTTGCTCTGAAACTCTGGAATGAGCTCCCACTCTCGCTGCGTTCTCTGGACTCTATTCACTCTTTTAAAAGCCATCTTAAAACCTTTGATTTTGTTAAGCATTTTAACTAAATCTGTTTTTATTTGGGCTTATAATGATAGTTTTATGTTGTTCTTGTCTATTATGTCTCTTAGCCTGTGAGGTTTTATTCTTGATGTTTTAACCTGTGAAGCTTCTGTCTTTAATGGTTTTACCCTCTGTTTTATACTTTTAACTTGTGAAGCACTTTGTGACTATTTGTCTGCGAAAGGTGTTATATAAATAAAAACTTACTTACTTACTTATTGTAAGAACTGGAAGGTTATAGAAAAATGGATCCAGAAAAAAACAAAACCTTTCAAACAAATAAAAAAACAATTAATATTAATTTGTAAAGATGATTGGATAAAAAAATCACAACTTTAATGGTAGATAAACTGTGAACAATTTAATCAAACTACAAGAAGCTACAGCAGCAAAAACTAAAATGATCCTAAAAAATGCAGGATATGCAAACTCATTATTGGATGAAGAAAAGAGAAAAAAAAGATGAAGGGAAGTGAAAGAAAGTTAAAAGCTGCAACACAAGCAGGAAATAAGAAGCAGAGATCGGGGTTCATGCTTGAGCAGACTGATAATGCAGGGAGCAAACGGACAGTGAATGTTTCTACAAGAGGAGGAGAATTAGAGAGAAGAGAACCGTTGAAAACATGCAAATAATCTGCGTACAGTTAGTTATATTTACAGATAAAAGCAGTTGAACAGAAGGATGAGGAGCTTAAAGAAAAAGGATGAAAACAAGGGAATGATCTTGATGAAAATGAACTCTGTTCAGATGTGAGAAATAAGATAAAGAGATGAATTAAAAAATGATCAAATATGATAACAATGATGAAAACATAGAAAGGTGAAGGAAAAGAGATACATCCCAGCAGTCAGGAAGAGCTGATTAACAGATTTTAGTGAGAGGAGAGGTGGAAAATCAGAGCACCCTTCTGGCCTCTGCGAGGACGCTGAGCCACAGGAGAAAAGAAACTAGAAAACTAGTAAATAAGTAATAATAAATCAATTTGTGGTCAAACAAGCAGACAGGATTTACATGTTACAATGCAGCTTAAACCAAACCAGGACCAGATCAAGAATAAAGCAGATAAACTGAATGAAGGAACTCCAACAAGAATCCAGATTCAGACTTTTATTTGGAGGAGATTTTGGTTTCCTCCCCTGATGATGAAAACTATAACGTTGGCTTTGTTAAGATATTTGGCATAAAGTTAGTTTACTTAAACTTCAGTTGTGGCAGACAGATGTTGGTTGAGATGTAATCCTTTTGCAAAGAGAAAACAGTTTGAGATTAAAGGAAAGCTGCAGTTTTAGAGGCTCCTTAATCCCTACTAAGAAGCAAATGATGTTATTTTTGTTTGACTAATTACTGCAGCGCATGGATACCAAACTGTGGACGTGCAAAGTTCACTCTATTTTTCTTTTGTCTCGTCTGTTTTGAGGTGACAGGACCACTGACGGCCCCAAAGTAAAAAATAAAATAAAACATTTCAGTGTCAACTGCATTTGAATAAACTCCTGAGGCAGAAGAGGCTTTTTGTAAAAGAAAACAACTTCTAACATCCAGTGTAGCCCTGCCTGACTACAATAACTCTTTGTTCAAATGGTGGACTGTAAAGGTGTACTGGTACAACAGTATGGTAGTAAACAAAAACTAAACTCTTAACAGCTGTTAAACAGCCAGGAAGCTTGTTATCTGCAAGTGTGCAGCGCAAACCCTAAATACAGATACAGTTTCTCAGACTAAACTGCTGAGGACCTCTGACTGTTATCAGCTCTCACTTATGTCAGCTTTGAGAGTTTGATTACTGTGTTAAAGAAAAGCTTCAAACAGAGGATGTTACATAAAAACAAAAGGGGACAAACAGACAAACAAAAGGTTATTTAGAATATTAGAAGATTTCTCACAGATTACAGTCAAACTAAAGCCTTTCATGAGACAGTGGACAGAAAAAAAACTATGATTAGAAATGTTTATGATTGGAATTATTCTTCAAACATGATTCTTTTATGAAGCAGATGAACTGATGTCTGGTCCCATTGAAATAGATTCAATCTTTTTCCTCTGTTGTTCTTAAACCTTCTTAATTGAAACCAATGCATGTCTTCATGAATGACGGGTTTACAGTTTTTCATTCAATTGTATTTACAATTAATAACTGAGCTGAAATTCAAAAGGAAAAACTGATTTCTCACTTTGGCGTCTTTCAGAGGTAAAGCAGGCGTCAAATGAGAACTTGTATTTATTATTTGAAATGCTAAGCTGTGTATCATAGATAATTAACTGTAAAGTCTTTATTAGAATCTATCCTCTAAAATAATCTAAAATAATCCCAAAATAATATCATAAACTTTTGCTGAATATTTTGAACTAGTTTATAAGAAACAGCCCTGAGATTTCTAAGAGGGGAAAACAGATCACTTCTTCAAACAATGTAAATGAAATTCATTACCTGGGTTAGATGTCTATATAAAGATTCTAAATCCAAAATAAAAGTTAATGGACACTTCTCAGATTTCTTAAATATAGAAAGAGGAATCGGACAAGGGTCATATTATTAACAGATTTCTACAGATATGGAATTCCAGAAACCATTTACAGTGATAATGGAACCCATTTTGTTAAAGAAATTATAAAAAACATAGGAACCATGTTTCACATAAACATGAAAAATCACTGTGCAAACCATCCTGAGAGCACAGGACTAGTGGAAAGAACAAACGGAACTGTAGAGAACAGATTAAAGAAATGTATGGAGGAAACTGGTAGATCATGGACACAATGCCTTGATCTAGTCAAACTATATGTTAACATTACAACTAATGGAGGCCTGACGCCTTATGAGACTCTATTTGGAAGACCATATAGATGACCTCATTTTAAAAATCAATGGGAAACATCTGAAGAGCAAAACCTGGCTGATTATATTAGAAAAATGCTAGAAAAAATGAAAGAAAAATCTATTGATGATGATTCTTCTCAACCTTCCCAGCAGGACCCCCAGATACTGGTTGAACCAGGAGATTGGGTCATAGTGTGGAGTGTAAAAAGAAAGCAATGGTTTTCACCCAAGTGGGAAGGACCCTACCAGGTGTTGTTGACCACGCCCACTGCGGTCAACATTACTGAAAGAACAACTTGGGTCCACCTCACACTTTGTAAAAAGGTCATCTCAGCTGAAGGATCCAAAGGGACAGGTGAGTAAAACAAGCCATAGAACAAAGTGTTGGTGGGGATCAGTCGTGCTGGGTCTGGACTGATTTAAGCAGTGCTGATGGCGTGAACACCTGTCCCCTTAGGGAGCAAACTTCAGCTGGGATGTGTCACTCATGGGTGAGACACTTCTTTTGTTTTATTTGATGTTGCTGTATTTGATTGCTCTAGACCTATACTCAAGGTAGTTCCTGCACCGATTGGAAAAGATTGCTTGTTGGAAGTTATGACAAAAGAAAACGTCAATAAATTCAGTTCTGAATGGGATTCTCTTTTCTCTGTCACTAAGGCTACAAGCCACAAACCAATATTTTCTAGGAAGGTTGCTTTTGGAAATTCTACTTGTGTTAACATCACAGAGGAAGGAAAACCACTGGGAAACTTGAGCAAGGAATGGTGTTTTGAGATAGTTTCTGTTTCTGAATTTAAACCAGTTTCTAGAGGAGATGTATGGTGGTGTGGAAGAAACCTGCTTTTTGACAGAATGCCGACCAACAAGACTGGTTTGTGTTCATTGGTAACCTTACTCCTACCAGTATTGATCTATCCAATGTTAACTAGTGAACTAACATCCAAACTGTCTGAAAGTCGCTTCACAGAAAACGTAGATCTTCTTCCTGGAGGGATGAGAGAGATCCAACTTATATTGATGCAATCCGAGTTCCAGGAGGGTCCCAGATGAACATAAACTTATGGATCAGGTTGCAGCTGGGTTTGAGTCTTCATTTTGTTGGTGGTGAACAATTATTAAGAATGTTGACAGGATCAACTACGTCCATTACAATGTCCAACGGCTGGGAAACTGGACACAAGCTGGTCTCCAGGCAGTTCAAGAACAGCTCTCCACCACCTCTCTGATGACATTCCAGTCTCTATCCGAGTGTCAGTGGAAGTTTTTGCTGCACTTTTGACCTTGTGTGGATGTTGTTGTATTCCATGTCTGCGCTCGCTGATTAACAGCCTGATTTTTACAGCAATGACTTTACCAGAAGAAACACAGGCTCAGCGGATCCTCTTTTAGGTGATGACTCAGAAAAAGAAAGTGATGCAGAAAATCTTCTAAATCTCTTTTCAGAAACCACTCCTTAGAGAGTAACGATGGCTTACTAACATGACCTTTAAGTGTAAGTTTATTTGTGTTTATAAACATGTTTGTGTTGAAAATCCCAGTGAAGAGACATGAAGTGATGTGAGGATTTGAGCAGATAATTGACATAAAGGAGAAAATGTAAATTTGGCAAAGACCAACAGTCAGTTCTTTTAAAGCCTCTTTTGTACAAGAAAACAACCAAAAAAAAGTTGCAGCAGGAGAACATCAGCCTCATGTCTGCAGTTTAGTGTCAACACAACTTTCTCATCATATTGACGTGAACACAACTGAAACATGGAGTCTGACCTCAGAGTCTGCAGTCTGCAGTCTGGACTCTCCAGAAAACCACACAGATGAAGAACTCCTGAATCCTGCAGGTTCTTGTTCCAGCTCAGGTCCAGTTCTGTCAGATTAGACGGGTTTTTCTTCAGAGCTGAACTCAGAGCTTCACAGCTGATCTCTGACAACCAGCAGAACTCCAACCTGAAATCAGACAGAAAAGTGTGTTCAGGAGCAGTGATGCAGGTGGAGGTTTAGCAACTTCTTTTGGATTTTGACATTTTGACCAACATGTTGGTAAATTAAGATTCAATCCATTTGAAATGACTTTAAAATGAAGTGAAAACAGACGAGGAATTGAAATGTCATTTATCATCATGAATTTTTCATTACTAAACACATTTTCTAAATGCAGGGCAGAAATGCAGATTGAACTGACAGTTGAAACATGAATTTTAATTTGAAACATGAAACCAAACAAACATGACGATTTCAAATCCAGTTGATTTTGTTTGATTTTAAAATGTCAGATTCAATCGTTTTTCTTCTTCTTGAATCCTAAATTGTCAAATGAATTTTATAAATAACATGATTACATTGTAAAGTGAATTGTTCTTTGAGAATTGAAGATCACTTTGAATTATGGGTAAAAAAAACTTCAATAGGAAAATCTTGATCACATTTGAATGGATGTGATACAAAATGAATGAACAAAGAAAGTTTCAACTCTCTGGTTCCTTTCAAATCACAGGAACAAAAAGCACATTTAGAAACTTGTTGAAATGTTGGGTTTCATGTTGGACTTTTGGAAACAAACTATTGGAAGTGTAGAAAAATCGAGGTAAACGTGAAGTTTCTCTGCAGAAACTCAAAGATGTTCACCAAAATAAAAGCATGAATCAGAGCTAAACTTTCCTTTCTCTCTTCATCCTGACTGGAAAAAGCAGGTTGTGCAGAAAAACAGTAAAAAAGTCTTTAGTTCTCCTTTGAAAGCATTTACTGACATCTGTAAACTGTAGAGGGGCCTTGAAACACATTAGGATCCACGGGGCCCAAAATGTCTGAATGTGGTCCTGCAGAGGAGCTGCTGCTGGTTCTGCTGTTAAGCTGCATTCACACCGAATGCGATGTGCAAGGTTAATTCGCGTGTCCCACCCCTAAGACGCTGCATGGAGAATCTGTTGATCACTGCATGTACAAAAATGTGTTCCATAAGCTCGCCACCTCTGCCGAGTGTGGGAGGAGCTAGCAGCTAATGTTTTTAGCCTTATTCCTACATGGAGCTGCGTCTGTTTATCTCATTTGTAATGCGTGGGAGACACGGATGATGTATAAAGATCAGGTTTATTTATTTCGAAGAACTTTAATAAAAACCATCAGTGATCACGTCTCCATGTTTGGGATCATGAAAACATTTAGAGTCTCCTTGTAGCTAGAAGGAGTTTCTCTCCTGCTGCTGTGTCTGATTGACAGCTGCTTCTGCTGTGTTTCTGTCTCTCTGAGTTCAAATGCTTTCTGTCCTGCATTAACCTGAGACCCGACATAGTGAGCGAGTTCACTACAGCTCCATAGGTCCTGCGACAGACTCTCTAGAGTGAACCCACCTTAACCCAACAGTAATCAAGATGGGATCTGGAAACCCTGCTGCCCAGAAAGGGATACAGCAGGTTAACAATATAAATGGAAGTTCAGGAGAACTCTGGATCGATCCACCATATTGGATGTTTCCTCCGCTGTCACTGAAAACGTCACGTTTCCAAAGTTGAGTCCCTGATTGGTTGAGAAGACACAGCCACCTCCCCAGAGTTCAGATTTTTTCTTCACTCTGACCATATGGGCTCAATATAAGGACTTAAAGATTCAAAACCACAACTGAATGGATCTGCAACCACAACTGCATGTTCACACATCAATCAAGTTTCATCAAACTGCAAAATAAATCTGCCCAAAAGATTTAGGTTTGTAAATGTGTAAAAAGGGATCTGCATGCCTGTAAAAAAGATTTGCTTTCTATAAAATAATATTTACGCTTTTTTAGCATTATTTTTGCAGATACAAAACAAAAAACTGCCTGTTTGTTCCTGAAGTTTCGGTTGTGAATTCTGTCCCTGTCTTTACACGTCTTTATGATTGGATGACCACAAATCAAACTGTCCAATCAGAGAGCAGGTGGCTTCCTGTCATCTTGTCTCGACTTTAAGGCTGATTTCAGTTTTAACCTGACAGAGATAAATGTACAGTGTTGTGTTTTTTTGCTGCGCTTTGTTGTGTCACTTATGTTGATGTTGCACAAAATTAGGAAAAACCCAAATATTTTACAGTAATTTCAAGTTAAAAGTTATTTGCTTTAGTTTGAAATGTTTTAATAACACCTAAAAAATGATATTGACAATAACATGTTTTTAAAAATCAAATCATTCTGATGTGTTTCACAAAGACACAGGATCTCACACAACAAACAGAAATGAACTTGATGTTAAAAGACGACGCCAGGAGTCCAGCTCTGATAAAATGACACAAGAGCAAAGAAAACAGAATCATTTGATCAGTTTTTGTTTTAAAAACACACATTTTATTTACATTTCCAGACTTCGTTTGTTTTGTTCATATTTGTATCATTTTGACACTGAAACTCGGGGGTGCACAAAAGAAACCCGAAAACCGTTCCTGTTGTCGGTAATAACGTTGTAAAGGGCCACCACGAAACAAGGAGGCAATAAAGTTACATGTTCATCTCCTTCCTCATGAAGAGAATTAAAATATCTGATATTACACGTAGCCATTTCTGGAGTTTGTTAAAGCCCTTATGTAATTATGACAAAATACTAACTGTAAATATAATAAAATGCAATAATCAGTTGTGTCTCATCTCTTTTGAACCACACAAGTCAGTAACGTAGCTGCAGCGTCTCCAAACTGTGGAATGTGCTGCTAGCTAGCGAGGAACTAAAAACTTTTTGCTTGGTTACAAAGATATATTGTTCCTAAGTTGAAGTGTAAACGTTCTCCATGTGTTATCCTGCAGTATTTTTAATCAGTGTTTGAAGTCGGTATTATTTACTTTACTCACATATTGATATTATTTACATGAGCGCTGCGGTTTGGGTCACGTTTAACCAGCTGGTCCAATAGGAGAGCAGTAATTTCCAACATGGTGAAGGTCCACGGACCACATCCAACCCGCTGTGTAATTCTAGATCAGTTTGATCTTCAGGAAGGAGCTTTCCTTCCATCTGCAGTAAAGAGGATGAAGGAGAGAAAACATCTGCAGACCTTTGTGGAAAAGAAAAGATCAGTCCTGAAGGAAACTGACATTAGAAATGAAGAAGAAGATGGAAAGAAACATTCAAACATGAGATCTTCTGCCACAGTGAATGGACTAAAGCTCAGAAGAAGAAAACAGCCTTCAGCATGAAGATGGTCAGCATGCAGCAGGAGAACATCAGCCTCATGTCTGCAGTTTAGTGTCAACACAACTTTCTCATCATATTGATGTGAACACAACTGAAACATGGAGTTTGACCTCAGAGTCTGCAGTCTGCAGTCTGGACTCTCCAGAAAACCACACAGATGAAGAACTCCTGAATCCTGCAGCTTCATGTTGTCGTTCAGGTCCAGTTCTGTCAGATTAGACGGGTTTTTCTTCAGAGCTGAACTCAGAGCTTCACAGCTGATCTTTGACAACCTGCAGTCTTTCAACCTGAAATCAGACAGAAAAGTGTGTTCAGGAGCAGTGATGCAGCTGGAGGTTTAGCAACTTCTTTTGGATTTTGACATTTTGACCAACATGTTGGTAAATTAAGATTCAATCCATTTGAAATGACTTTAAAATGAAGTGAAAACAGACGAGGAATTGAAATGTCATTTATCATTATGAATTTTTCATTACAAAACACATTTTCTAAATTCATGGCAGAAATGCAGATTGAACTGACAGTTGAAAAATGAATTTTAATTTGAAACATGAAACCAAAAAAACATGACGATTTCAAATCCAATTGATTTTGCTTTGATTTCAAAATGTCAGATTTAATTGTATTTCTTCATTTTGAATCTTAAATTGTCAAATGAATTTTACAAATAACATGATTACATTGTAAAGTAAATTGTTCTTTGAGAATTGAAGATCACTTTGAATTATGGGTAAAAAAAACTTCAATCGGAAATTGGATTTCATGTTGGACTTTTGGAAACAAAACAGAAGTGTAGAAAAATCCAATAACATTTCTAACTTGTAAAATTTTGACAAAACATATTTTTATGGAGAACAAAATAAAAACAAGATCGTTTTGTAAAATCCACAACATAAAAACATAGAGGCTCCATAAGGACATTCAGGTTTGTTAGCACCACCTCATTCATTTCAACACATGAACAGGAGAAAATCTACATTGTATAGTAGTCTACATAGTGTGTAAACAGGTTGCTCATTGGCACTCGGGCAGTGGAAAGAAGTTCATCTCCAGGACAAAACTTGCTTTTAACTGAAATGGTTTTGCTTTTGTGTTCAACAAATTGGAAATAATGATCTAGTTGCTCAATGTCCTACGTATTCATCCATGTCCATATTTACGCTCTCTTCATTTTACTTTGACCAATCTCCAACTCTGCATTAGCGCTCATGCATCACTAAATGTATTTTTATTTGTATTTGTTTTGTTTCATTTAACCAAAAGACAATGTCAGAGCCGACTTTTTTCACACATTTATTTGTTTTATTGATGTCATTGATGGTTTCACTGCAGCAAAATGTGATTAATGAAGAAATGAGGGTTTCTGTAGTTTAGTAATTGTAATTTATTTACCAAAATTTGAACTGTAAGTTGTTACGTTGTACTCTGTTACTGACAAAAGTAACTTGATTACAGTAACTCATCACTTTGTAATTCATTACCCCAAACACTGTAAGTTACTTAAAAAATATGCTCATACAGTTGATCAATAGAGTCATCTCACATCCATGAAACTCAAATTATTGCAATAATCCAAATGGATGTGGAAAAAAAAGAACTTTTATTTCTTTTATTAACTTTTTTCTGTCTTTTTAAACATCCATCATAACAGATTCACAGCTGTGCTTCCTGGGTTTCCTGTCAATCAAGATGACTAAACTTTGTGAATACTGGGGTCCAATCCAGTACTTTTCACAGTTCATTGATGACAATATTTTTGAGGATCTGACAGTTTTTACAAATCAAAGAAAGCTGCAAACTACAGGAGTCTCACTGAAAACCACTGTCCAAAAAAATCTAGATTTTCTTGCTGCCTTTGGAGAGACAAGATTTGTCTGTTTTAGCACCAGGACTGAGAAACAAACGTTGATCTCAAAGACTATGTGAAATAGAAGACCTAGTTCTGATCCAAGCTCAGTTCTAAATAAGCCCCAGAACCAGGTCTGTGGGAAAGAGCTTTCAGTCTGCTGCACTTTGACCTCTTCATATCTCTTCATAAGGAGCTGCTGCTCTGTGGGTCAGAAATCTGCTGCAACTGTTTGTCCATTTCAACCTGCAGTTCTGGGATTGATTCATGTTTTCTTTCAAGAACACAGAGAACATGAACTGATCCCAGATATCAACACCTGGATGGACTTAGGTTCTCCTGTTTAGTCTGATGTTTGTATTCTACCTACTGCTGGTTCTTCTTCAGTGATGCTATCTGACACTTTCTCCTAAATCAGAGAAAAACAGACACAAACTGTCGTAGAGAATCAACATTTGAATGAAATCTGACCTGAGAGTCTCCAGTTTACAGTCTGGACTCTCCAGTCCAGCAGACAGAAGCTTCACTCCTGAATCCTGCAGGTTGTTGTAACTCAGGTCCAGATCTCTGAGTCTGGAGGACTGAGAGCTGAGAACTGAGGACAGAGCTGCACAGCTTCTCTCTGACAGATTACAGCGACTCAGTCTGAAGAAAACAAAGACAGACAGCAGTTATTGAATCTTTCATTTTTCTAATCAAATTCATTTGTTCTCTGAAGGTGATTTTCATGAGAGTTCTTACAGAACTTTGTTGGAGGCTTTGATCACTGGCAGCAGCCTCAGAAGAGCTTCCTCTGAAGCAGAGTATTTCTGCAGGTCAAACTCTTCCAGATCTTCTTCTGATGACAGTAAGATGAAGACCAGAGCTGACCACTGAGCAGGAGACAGTTTATCTGTGGAGAGACGTCCTGACCTCAGGAACTGTTGGATCTCCTCCACTAGAGAACCATCATTCAGTTCATTCAGACAGTGGAACAGGTTGATGCTTTTCTCTGCAGACAGATCCTCACTGATCTTCTCCTTGATGAACTGGACTGTTTCCTGATTGGTCTGTGATCTACTTCCTGTCTGAGTCAGCAGACCTCGTAGGAGACTCTGATTGGTCTGCAGTGAAAGACCCAGGAGGAAGCGGAGGAACAAGTCCAGGTGTCCGTTTGGACTCTGTAAGGCCTTCTTCACAGCACTCTGGTACAACTGGACTGGACTGTTTTGAAACAGGTAAACAAACCAAGATTTCTTCTTTTGTTCCATGAGGTTGGTTCCAGAGGTGATGAAGGTCCGGTAAACATGAAGAGCAGCCAGAAACTCCTGAACACTCAGATGGATGAAGCAGAAGACCTTGTCCTGGTACAGGCCTCTCTCCTCTCTAAAGATCTGTGTGAACACTCCTGAGTACACTGAGGCTGCTCTGATATCGATGCCACACTCTGTCAGGTCGGATTCATAGAAGATCAGGTTTCCTTTCTGCAGCTGCTCAAAAGCCAGTTTTCCCAGAGACTCCATCATCTTCCTGCTCTCTGGACTCCAGTGAGGATCTGTCTCAGCTCCTCCATCATACTTGACCTTCTTGACTTTGGCCTGAACCACCAGGAAGTGGATGTACATCTCAGTCAGGCTCTTGGGCAGCTCTCCTCCCTCTCTGCTCTTCAGCAGATCCTCCAGAACTGTAGCAGTGATCCAGCAGAAGACTGGGATGTGACACATGATGTGGAGGCTTCGGGATCTCTTGATGTGGGAGATGATCCTGCTGGCCTGCTCTTCATCTTGGAATCTCTTCCTGAAGTATTCCTCCTTCTGTGGCTCATTGAACCCTCTGACCTCTGTCACCATGTCAACACACTCAGCAGGGATCTGATTGGCTGCTGCAGGTCGTGTGGTTATCCAGAGGCGAGCAGAGGGAAGCAGGTTCCCCCTGATGAGGTTTGTCAGCAGATCTCCCACTGAGGTGGACTTTCTAGGGTCATTTAGGATCCCAGTCTTGTGGAAGTCCAGAGGAAGTCGACACTCATCCAGACCATCAAAGATGAAGAGAACCTGGAAGTCTTCAAAGCTGCAGATTCCTGCTTCTTTGGTTTCAGGGAAGAAGTGATGAACAAGTTCCACCAAGCTGAACTTCTCCTCTTTCAGCACATTCAGCTCTCTGAAAGTGAATGGAAATGTGAAGTGGAGGTTCTGGTTGGCTTTGCCTTCAGCCCAGTCCAGAGTGAACTTCTGTGTTAAGACTGTTTTCCCGATGCCAGCCACTCCCTTTGTCATCACGGTTCTGATTGGTTCTTGTCTTCCAGCTGGGAGTTGAAAGAGCTCTTCTTGTCTGATGCTTGTTTCTGCTCTGTCTGCTTTCCTGGATGCTGCTTCAATCTGTCTGACCTCATGTTCTTCATTCAGCTCTCCAGTTCCTCCCTCTGTGATGTAGAGCTCTGTGTAGATCTCATTCAGAAGGGTTGGGTTTCCTGCTTTAGAGATCCCCTCAAACACACACTGGAACTTCTTCTTCAGACCAGATTGGACTTTATGCCGACAAAATAAAGCAGCAGATCCTGAATGAAGACAACAAACAGAGTAAATCAACTCTCTGCAGCCCTGAAGGATGAGGGTTTGAATCCCTGTGGTTCCATGTGTTGAGACATCAGGAAATCTTCATTTATCAGCAGCTGAAACCTTCAGAGAAATCCTCTTACTGCTCTGCAGTCCATCAGCCAGCTCCTCCTGCTTCATTCTCCTCAGGAAGTTCACTGTGATCTTCATCAGTGACTCTCTGCTGCTCCTCTGCTCTTCATCTTCATCCTCCAGCTCCTCCTCCTCCTCCCTGTGACTCAGAAGCTTCTGCATCTTCTTCAGCTCCTTCTTCACAAAAGTGACCATGTTGTCCTCCAGCAGCTGCAACAGAATTCTAGATGAATGAGCCAATCAGAGTGAAGTCATGGAGCCAAACATCAGCTCCATGTTGGACACACTGACAATCCACTGGTCTCCAAAGTGCAGCATGGAGATGACTGTGGACAGAATGATGGAAAAGTAGTTGTTGTTCATGTACAGACCAGAAAGATGGAGTCCAGCTGTGTTTGATGCTGCTGGACAGACTGACCACTGGGAGTCTCTGAGCTCTGCTGGTCCACTCTGTGGAGAATCAGAACAATCAGCTCCATTCTGTCTGTGCTGGTGGGTTTCAAACCAAACTAACTGGAGTCGGGTCAGTTCACCAAGTCACAGCTAGAATATTCTACAAACAAGTCAGTCCTCATTCAGTCCAATGGAAAATGACCCAACTAAACAACACATAGAAGCAGATTTACAATCTTTGTTCCTCTGTAGTTCCATTTATTATTCATAAAGTTACTGTGGGAGTTTTTCCATGAATCTTATTAGATTCTATTTGAAATAATCTCATATTTAGATCAGCAAACCAGTGGATCATATCAACACGTTCTCTGTCTATGTCTATAGAAAGTCATTGAAGTGTCTATAATGTCTTTGAGCCAAAGGCTCCACCTGCTAAACCAACCAATCAAAACCAGTTATTCTGAAAATCCACCAGAAAGAGGATTTTCATCCCACTGTCCACATTTTTAAAGAGAATTGCATTTCTTCTAACATTTTATCTCTCAGGTCTTTATCAGAAAAAACAATAAAATGATGAAATAGAAACTAATTAATTATTTTGAAAATTCCCTAAATCCGTTGGATTTGTTTTGTCCTCTGAAGAAGAGACAGTAGAACCACAAGTCATGGATGTTTTTTCATGGAAAAACATTGACTTGAATGAACTGAACACAATGAACAGAAACAAACGTTCACAAACATGCATAAAACACTACACTCCAAAGACGGTCAAAGTCTGTTGACATTCAGAACATTTTTCCAAAGGAAATCACATCAACAAACAGAATGTTTTAGCAGCTGCTGCTGCAGTTACCATGAGGCACCACAAGAGGGCGTTACTGGAATGCACAGATTTTCCCTCGTGTTCCAAATAAGATTCTAATTCTAGTCAGAGAGGACATCAGTTTGGTGCCAGACCTTTGGTTAGACACACATCCAGTTCCAGCCCATAATCACAAACATGATGACCTCATTGTTGACTTGAGTCCGTTTGACTGTTGGAGGGTAAAAAAGTTCTGGATTTAGTCAGTGGATCTGCTTTCATGGATTTGGGAACGGTCAAAGTTGAAGACGAGATTTTTCATCAAGATCTTCAGTCAGTGATTGATCCTCACCACAGAAGCACAATGTTTAAAGACCACCTCCATAGTGCTCCTGCTGAAAACAATGTTCATCTCTGGTCTGAATGACTGTTGGCCAGTTGTCTCTGTCCCACCTAGAGCAACAGGGAGCTCCGTCTGGATGCTCTTTGTGGACTGTAGGTCAGCGTTTAACACCATCCTCCCTAACAAACGAATGAAGACACTTGTGAGCTTAGGGCTCCTGTACTCCACCTGCATGTGGATAAACAGACTGCAGACAGAGGGTGGGAGTAGATCAACACCCTCAGTCTCAGCACTGGCTGAGAGCTGAATCTACACCCTCTACACCCATGAATGCAAACCCACCAGAACAACACTGTTGATGCATTTCCAGACAACATTGCAGATGGAAAAGCGGGATTCCCTCCAGAGAACACGTCTCCACTGCTCTAGAGTCCAGTGGCGGCGTGCTTTACACCACTGCATCCTAAGCTTTGCACTTGGTGATCCGTATGTGTCTTGGAGCTGAGTTGCTGTTGTTCCCAAACTCTTCCATTTGGTTCTGATAGAGCTGACAGTTGACTGTGGAATATTTAGGGAATGTCACAACTGGATTTGTTGCACAGGTGTCATCCTATGACAGTTACACGCTGGAATTCTCTGAGCTCCTGAGAGCGGCCCATTCTTTCACAAATGTTTGTGAAAACAGTCTGCATGCCTGAGAGATTGATTTTCTACACCTGTGACCAGGACAAGTGATTAGAACATGGAAAGGAATGGGAGCAGCAGTGATGAAGACCCTGAAACGCTTCCTAAACATGGAAGCATTAGAGCTGCAGGAGGGAATCCAGCAGCTCCTCTTATCTGTTGAACAGCAGTTTGAGGTCCAGACAAAGTCATTCCTGACAGGAAGTCCACACAGATACTGACGGACTCTGACCAGTGGTGGGAAACGAGTGAAGATTTTCACAATAAAAGCACCAGACTCAAATGTGGAGAATGTCACATTCATCTGTGTTTCCACAAAAACAGCAACAGTTTTACTGCATTTTACAGTTAGACTGAAGCAGTGCAGACTTTCTGTATTGAAAGAACAATTCCAGAGTTTAGTTTAGAATGTGTTTTTTTAGCTCATGGTAGTGGTTTCTTAGTTCTGTTAGTCATTAGAGTGAAAAACACTGGAAATAACTGTGTTTCATGAATAAAAGTCTCTTCATTCTGGAAATGGGAACAGAGGTTTTTTTCATAGATGCCTGCTGTTGTCGATTAGTGACAAACCTAAAATTCTAAAATCTATTTGAGAAATTTTTGTCAAATTTATTAACTCAACTTAATTTTAGTTTCTATTAGAAAACCAAAAACAGGATTGTTTTTAATAATTAGAAATAAATCCCGGCATTGAGGGGTTATGTATCTGTAGAAAAGTTTTTTATTTTCTTAAATCTTTTATTTTGAAACACACTTATTGATGAAGTCATTTGCTATCTTTGAGTCATTTTTCTGTTAGAGACCGCACCTCCACATATTCTTGCTGCTGTGTGTGTAGAAGCTAAAGCCACACACACTCACACATTCTTAAGTCCTGTAACTCTCAACTTCAACAGAAAATCCAGAAACGTTTGCTGGGAACAGGATTCTCCGTGTCCTTCTCTCTGACCGGCTCATGTCTGGACTCAGCTGTTTGCTTCATCCTCACAGACTGAGCTTTGTGTCCAAAGTTGTCCAGCTCTTTTCTTTCCTCTCAGACCTGAAACGGTCACAGCAGATGGTTGACCTTCCTGATGGACCTGCTGATGTTCTAGAGGAGAACGTTGTTCCTGCTGAGAGATGAACTCTGCTTTGTTCACTAGAAACTGCTTCTTACTGTGAGTCTGAAGGTCCTGGTTCAGTTCTGAACTCTGGGGGATTATGTTTGGACCAGTCACTCTTCATGGAGACACAGCTGGATGCTGCAGACTGGACTCTCTGTGTGACCTGTTGACCTCTGCAAACACAAACACATCAGAGTGTTGGAGGATCTGCGTCTTCATGAACAGCTGATGGACTTTGACATGAACACAGACTGAGCTGTTTAGTCTGGAATAACACGACATGTTTGGATCAAACATTTAGAGTTTGAGCTCAAATGTTGGATCATTTTCTGAGAGTCAAACAAGACTTTTTTCTAGAAAAGTGGATTCAAATCTACATTTAGAAAAGTAGAAATTCTGAAAGCAGAAAGTCAAACTAGAACAATTGGATGTTTGGAAAGTCATGAAAATCTGAATCCCAGGAGTCTGCAGTGATCCTTCTCATTAGACTGGAGCTGCTGTCAGTCAGAGTCAACATGTTTTCTTCTCCAACATCTCTGCTCTCAGAGAGACTCTCAGAAGACTCAACTGAAAAGATCTCATCACACATGATGCTCCAAGTGAGTCTGATCAGAGAGATCCAGAACCGAACCAGAACTCAAGTCATTCATCTGAAAACTATTGATCATCTGAACTATTATCCAGCCTCCTTTAACTCTGACAAACACTTACTGTTCCACTGCTGAACTGAAGTCAGGAGGTAAATCCTTTGACCGGTCACTCCTGAAGGACACACAGCTGGATCCAGAATCAGGTCCAGATCCAGGTTGGTTCCTGTGAAGAATGAAGGTTGCTGGTGTGAGTGCTGAGCTCTGACATGGAGAAGAGTCCTGGACAGTTGCAGATGTTCATCTCACCTCTGAGCTTTGCTCTGGCTCTCATCTTCCCCACACAGAGTGCTTTTAGAGGGAGGGGCTCCCTCCTGTGTGTCCTCACACTGATCCATGCTGCTGGATTCACTGGATCCACATCAGCTCACACACACCTTCATCCTTCATCTGCAGAGGAAACCCTCATCATCATCATCAGAGGAAGCTGCTGAACATCAGCTGCTGCACTTCTGCTCTCCCTCCACCAGAGGGAGACATGGAGCTGCAGCAGCAAACACTCCATGATGGAGCAACATTTCAGTCATTCAGTCACTTTGACAAACAAACAACAAACTTCCTGTTTCTACAATTCAGGAAACATGAAGCCCATCCAGAAAAACAGACAGAAATCAAAGAATGAGCTGAAAGAAAGAAAGACATGAATTCTTCCTCTCAAAGCTCCAACAGAGACTTTCACATCAACACAGATTTGGATGCAGGAGAACAGGAAGGTTTGGAATCCCAAATGAAACCTTCATGATGGTGAACATCAGCTGATTGTTGTTGACTTGATCAAGAAGAATCCAACAATGATCGGTGTTGGGTAAGTTACTTCTTATAAGTAATAGATTACTTAGTTACTGGTTCAAAAATATAATTTAATTACTTTATTCATTACATATTTGAGAAAGTAATTTGCTTTTTTTCTACTCATCTACAGATTCTCAAGAGAAAAACAGCTTTGTACAAAAAGATCCTCTTGTTTTTCATTTAACACAGTTCCTTTGGAAAAAGAGATTTTTTATTTCAACAGGACTTATCTGGTTAAATAAAGGTAAATAAATACAAATATAATAATTGTACATTTTTGAAGCAAAAACTTTGTCCAAGTTATGAACATGGTTGAAGACGTAACCTGGTTTCATATGAATTCAGACAACAGTGAAAAATGACACAAAGATAAGTTACTGTTACAACATATATGGTCTGTGCTACAGATCAAAGTCAAATACTGTTACATCTATATTTATATCTATATTTATATCTATATTCATGTCTGTATTTATATCTATATTCATGTCTGTATTCATGTCTGTATTTATATCTATATTCATGTCTGTATTCACGGCTGTCAATCCTGAAACAAAACCAAAGAAAACACAAAGAATATGAAATGCCTCCATGTTCATTCTGGCTGAATCTATGTTTTCCATGACAACAGTGTTTGTCAAATAGTGGGGATCCTGCAGTTATGAGTTGATGTCAGTGAAACAGAAGACACCGTCATCTCTTTAAACTTAAATAATCAGTCACTGAAAATGACAAACCCTCTGTCTCTGGTGCGTTCACTGAGCTCCGGACATCCGAAACAAATCAAAGCAGTTTATCAGAGAAAATGTCAAACACCAGAAGAAATGATCAGTTATAACTGATTTTTTTTATTTTGTCAACATTTGTTCTTATTTAGCTGCGGATTGTATAAAAAATAAAAATATAATAAAACATTGTCGTGGATTGAATTGTGCTGTGTCTGTTTGGGAACACTAAGGTCCGGAGCTCAGTGAACGCACCAGGGCCCGGGGTTCTGTCAATCAACCAGATGTCGTAGATTTTAATTAAATAAATGGAGGGGCTGGTGCAGGAGACGGAATGAAGGCGTTTGAGGAGAATTTTAAATAAAAAATAAAATAAAAAAGATGTTAATAAAGTTACTGATCATTTCTAACTTGATTTATGTTTTTTTTTTCCTTTTTGTATTCTTTAATGATCATAAAGATACAATATTTTGCAGATATAGTTTTGATTTGAGCAACTTAAATAATGAAAGTTGCAGCAGAAAGTTGTGGGTCAAGTTTTTCAAAGGGGGCGTAAGAGAAAATAACTGAGAAACACTGCATTACAATGCGTTTCGTCTGTCCTTAGTGCACAGTTCTGTACAGCTGTGAGTCTACTGAACTATACACCCCCACCCCTACGGAGAGCAGTGAGCTCAAACCAACTCATACTGACCGCTAGTCACGTGCAGCTTAAAGAAGAAAAATAAAGTAAGACAGAATGATTCAATATAGAAAAAAAACGGTTTCAGGAAAGATCCGGCTCTTGTTGATCACAACCACAGAGCAGCTTTAGAGGCGATTTCTATGGAGAGAAATAAGTATCAGTTCAATTTGTACGTGTGTAATCCCTGATTTGTCCGTAACTTTGGATTTGTACGTGTGTAATCCTCGATTTGTGCGTAACTTTGGATTTGTACGTGTGTAATCCCTGATTTGTGCGTAACTTTGGATTTGTACGTGTGTAATCCCTGATTTGTGCGTAACTTTGGATTTGTACGTGTGTAATCCCTGATTTGTGCGTAACTTTGGATTTGTACGTGTGTAATCCTTGATTTGTCCGTAACTTCGGATTTGTACGTGTGTAATCCTCGATTTGTGCGTAACTTTGGATTTGTACGTGTGTAATCCTCGATTTGTCCGTAACTTTGGATTTGTACGTGTGTAATCCTCGATTTGTCCGTAACTTTGGATTTGTACGTGTGTAATCCTCGATTTGTGCGTAACTTTGGATTTGTACGTGTGTAATCCTCGATTTGTGCGTAACTTTGGATTTGTACATGTGTAATCCCTGATTTGTGCGTAACTTTGGATTTGTATGTGTGTAATCCCTGATTTGTGCGTAACTTTGGATTTGTATGTGTGTAATCCCTGATTTGTGCGTAACTTTGGATTTGTACGTGTGTAATCCTCGATTTGTGCGTAACTTTGGATTTGTATGTGTGTAATCCCTGATTTGTGCGTAACTTTGGATTTGTACATGTGTAATCCCTGATTTGTGCGTAACTTTGGATTTGTATGTGTGTAATCCCTGATTTGTGCGTAACTTTGGATTTGTACATGTGTAATCCCTGATTTGTGCGTAACTTTGGATTTGTACGTGGTAATTCTTGACTTGTAACTCATACAATACATTTTGTGTATTTAAAAAAAAATACAATTTCCACATGCACAACTTAAAATTACAACAGCTTGAAACTAACTACATGCGCAAATAAAAAAATACACACAAATGGTTTGTAACGCCACAAAAAAACACATTTACACACAAATTTCATGTGAGACTCTTATGGAGTAAGCAAACTGTCAAAAAGACATGTATTCATAAAGAAAAATGTGTATTTATAAATACAGAAGAAAAAATATGAAAACAACATTTAGTTTTATGTTTCACATGTCTGTTTTGAATATGAATTTCTCCTGTTAAATAACTGTCAAAAATACGTCACGGGGTCACAGGCAGAAACATCGAGTCCCGGATCATCGATTCATCTGAATGAGCTGATAGAATTCAACTTTATAGAATGTTATTGTTACTGGCAGGAAAATGATCTTGTTACTGTTGCTCTGCTGGAAAAAAAGATCTAAAAAGCCAAGTCCTGCTGCTTTTTAATTATTTTTTTATATTTTATTTTTTTATTTGCCAGGCGACATCAGTGGATCGTTAAAACAATAAACCGAACCCGGAAGTGGTTAAAGAAAATCAAAAAGCTCGAGCAGGCGGCAGAGGGATTCCTGTCTCTCTGCTGCTGCCGTTGTTTGCATAGATTCGTTCTTTCTGCCAGAACTTGTTTCAGTCTCAGACATGGTTCTGGCAGAGTGAACGGACCTCGACACAACACCTTTTTTGCTGCAAATGCATGAGAATTGTATTGTTGTCCTTTTGACTAATGACACTGGTTGCTTCAGAGTTTTTACAAAACCCCTCACGCTTGCACTTTGCAGACGGTCCCTTACTTCCAGCTACGTAAGGCGCTGCAGCTGATCTTCCATGGAAAAGGCTTTTGCGATCGTTTGCTCCTTACATGGGCGGTGAAAAAGGACAACGACGCATTTGGGACATTTTGTTTGTTTAGTCACCTGTTCGGAAAAACCTCTTGAGCTGCTTTAGGCAAAACGCTGGAGAAATATTGCCGTTTATCGCTGAATGTCGAAAATGAAACTAACTTAACCTCGTTCTTTAGCTCCAAGTTGAGAGTGATGAGAGTTTGCAGAGAAAGAAGAAGATCTTCTCCAAACATTCCCAAACAAACAGTCAAGTTAGTGAAGACAAAGTTCCAGAAACAAACTCACTTCAGTTTCTTCAAAGAGCTGAAGAAGAAGAAGAGTCTCCGCTCACCGTGTCAACACAGCTGCAGCACAGATCACTGACTCGGAACCAGGAAGAGTCCACCTGGGATGGAGGCGGGGCAGCACAGGTGGGCGGGGCATCAGCTGGAAATGATGATGTCAGATTCTCCTCCTGACACAGACTGTGACCCTTCCTGGAATCAAACCCTCGACCTGCCTGTTGTCTACTAAGTGAACAGCCACTGCTCCACAGTCAGAGGATCAGGATCTGATCAGGTTTTTTTTTCTGACGCTCATCAACACGGCGGACATGAAAAAGGGGGCGTGGCTTCTGGTTGGAGGTGAAATGACTGTCAGGAGCTGCAGGATGTTTGGAAACTGACCTGAGAAGTTCAGATGAAGATGGAGGAAGAAACATCACATGAACACACCAGGAAGTTTAGAGAAACAATCGAGATTCTGATTCAGTGATTTGATGAAGAGAGTTCTGGATCACTGATGAAGATGCTGAGAGCAGATCTGAGAAGAACCTCCAAACAGAAAGAAGCTGAGAATCAAAAATCTGAGATTTCCTGAACTAAAGACAGAGAACAGGTTCAAGAAGAAACCTGACAGCAGCTGGGAGGAGGGGCGGAGCTTCAAGCTGTCAGATTGTTGATCTCAATGAAAGGTTAGGTCATGTGACCTTCTACTTTCTGTTTTCCTCCTTCCAGAAGTGACATGAACTCCCTTCATCTGTCATCTACTGACACTGAAGCAGAAACAAGTCAGAACAAGAGAACATCCTTTACTTTCAGATAAACTGACAGTTGTTCCCACACAGCCGACATGTTGAAGTTTGTTGCAGGAGCTCTGATGCCTTCATGGTCATGGTGTTACAATCAGGGGTTATAAATCATTGGACACACAAGGTGAATATATTCATAAAACCCCTTTTGTAATTTAAACGAAACTTTATTTAAATTATTTATGTTTGTGTTCTTCTTTTTGTTGGATCGGACGGAAAAAGAGAGGAGGAAGAAGAGAGAGTTGTCGGGGGTGGGGGTGGGGGGAACGCTAATAATCATTGCAGTCAAGTGTGAATGTTGGTCTAAAATGGGCGGGGCCTATCCACACACTCAATTCTTACAAACATACCTGCTGGCTCCAAGAGTCTTCACAAGCTTGTCCACATCCCCGAGGCAGCAGCGGCGTCCAGGGCCCGCCCCCACACCCATACTGTGGGTCCAATGGAGGAGATCCACCCGCCCGGCAGCCCAGCCAAGTACCCAGACCACAGCTCCGCAGGACCACCACACAGGCCCCCAACACCCGAGAGCAGTGAGGTACGGAAGCACAGAGTGCAAGCCCCAGACCAGCCAGAAGAGTAGCCCTCACACCTCGCCAGGGAGCCGAGCGTGGGGCCCCACCACCCCAGAGAAGCTGCCCACCACCACCCAGGACTTCTGAGCATCCCCCCCACACCAGCCCCGGGTACAAGCCAGGGCCCCCCAAAGGCGACCCACTCCAAAGCTTCAGTCAGCCACGGAGATCCAGAAGAGAGCACGGCAGGGCTCAGTTATCCCCACCTAGAGGAGGGATGACCAAGAGAAGTGGGGGTTCCTGAAGGTGTAGCGTACATAGCCTGACCAGGCTCTCCCAATGATATAATTTTGTCAGGGACCCGGCGCCCGAGGGCAAGGACCAGAACCCGCACCACAAGGACACAGAAACCCTCCAGGCTCAGATGGAATGTGATCCTCCATGTGATCCCCCGCTCATGGACTTGCCAGAGAATTAAGGGATCCCTCTCCCTGTGTGGGGAAGGGGCCGCCGGGCTCAGGAGGCCAACACCCAAGAGACAAGGCTGCTGCTGCTGAAGACCTTGCAGGTAGGTAGGCCTGAAGGTAATGCAACCACAAGGGAACACAATCCAGTGTTCTTTTGTGTCGGTCCCAAGGCCGGATCACTATTGGACTGGCAGACTAAGGAGGTGGTCCCCTTTTCAAGAAGGGCGACTGGAGGGTTTGTTCCAACTACCTAGGAATCACACTCCTCATTCTCCCTGGGAAATAGTCCAGGGAGGCTCCACTCCTCCCCTATGATTGTGTGTGGGCCCAACTCGACAGTCTGGGCTCTGAAACGCAGTCCCTGGAGATGGGTTGGACTCTCTACCATTCTAGAGTTGCTCATGGTGAGAACGGGCAGGTTGGTGCGGGCTTACTCGTGAGCCTCCAGTGCAGCTCCAAGGATTGGACTTCCCCCCGGTGCACAAGAGGGTTTTGTCCTTTTTCCTTTGGTCAGGCGGTAGATCTGGGACTGTGGTTTTGGTGTAGTGGGCGAAAAGCAGTAAAAACTACCCAGTCCTCTTGGTGTCTCTTGGAGGGGCACTGGAAAGGGCCCCAACAGTGACCTTCATTGTAGTTCTAAGGGACTTTAATGCCCACATGGTCAACAACAGGGGCACCTGGAGAGCCCACTTGGAAAAAAGTTCACATTTTGCATGTCACTAGTTAACTAGTACAATATTTTGATGACACTAGTTAACTAGTGAGCTTTACAGGACATTTACTAGTAAACTAGTAGACAATCTGCAAGTAACTAGTGGCTTTAACTTTTTAGATTGACACTAGCTCACTAGTGAGCACAAATAGTGCCCACTAGTGAGCACAAATGGGCCCACTAGTGAGCACAAATGGGCCCACTAGTGAGCACAAATGGGCCCACTAGTGAGCACAAATGGGCCCACTAGTGAGCACAAATGGGCCCACTAGTGAGCACAAATGGGCCCACTAGTGAGCACAAATAGTGACCACCAGGCTAGAGGTGCTCAGTGAAATTTTCAGGGATGGCAGAAAACTGTGCTGGACTCATCTGATTTGGCATTATGCGAGCTGGTTAAGAGGAAGTTGGAACAAAGTCACGCACAAACTCTCTTACTGTCTTTGTCATGGCTGCACCTCCTCATTCACGCTTAGGGAGATGTCTGGACGCTGCCATGAGGTCGTCTGTGTTCCAGGGGCGCTACACATAGGCTGGGGCTCCTTGGGGCCCTGCAACCTGCACCATGAAAGCCTGGATGATTGGCTCTCCCAGACAAAGTCCGCAGCCCAGAGTGGTGGGTGAGAAGTTTGCTCCTGGTCTTAGGCTCTGTGTTTGGGGATAGCCAGCAGGTGATAAAGTCATCTGGCTGAGTCCTTCCAGGCCGCTGAAGGACATTTCTGCTGTCCTTGAATCTGCAGCAGCTCCTTTCACAACTTGATGCTGAAGGGAGGGGCGGTGGCTGGCGTTGCTGCTCAGCTTGGAGCGTGAGGAGAGCTGGGGGGGGCAGAGCTGAGGCTGAGGTGCCGACAACATCGACAGCTAGGGGTTAGGTTGGTAAGGCGGAGAGATGGAGTCCATTAACAGATCCAACCTGGTTCCCCATGAAGCCTGCAGAGGAGAATAGAGAGAAGTTTCCGTTTTCAACACAACGTGCTGTCTTCCCTTTTTTCTTTTCAAACATTTTATCTCTTTTCCCTATTAAGGTTTTTTCTAACTGTTTTAGCTCAGGGAAGCCAACATTGTTACACCAATATGACACAAATTCATAGACATCAGAACCAAGTTCTTCTTTCTTTTTTTTTTTTTTTTTACTATATGCACTAGAGTTTCATAATCTTCATGACAGGAGAATCCTCTCCTTCTGGCTTGTCCGTTGTTACCCACCTTGACTGTCTGTCTGCTGTGTCTCAGGAGTGTTTTTTTTTTTTTTTTTGCAGCAGTCAGCTCATAATCTTGCTTCATTTGATCGGACGCCAAATGTTCGATCTAATCAGACGTTGCTGGTAAATGCAATCTGCTCTGGTTATACACACTTCCCTGTTAACCCACAATGCTTTGGATCAGAGCAACGGACCATGGACCCCTTTACTCGTAAGCCTAAGTGAGGTTGAGGATGAATCACTAAGATTCAGGCGGCGCCTGCCCCATTGGTCTGAAACTCTGACGAACAACTCAGAGAACCCATGTTTCTCACACCAATAAATCATAAAATCACAACATTCAGGACCATATTTCTCTTTCATAAACGTTATCAGACTTGAGTCCGGCCTCGGACTTTGTTTCCCATTTGCATTACCCAGTGGGTGACAGTTCTAGTAATACCTGGTCTTGCATAAGCTCACAGGACTCTTTTATAATAATGGGTTTCAGCAAATGTGTCTGTGTTTACAGAAACCACTTGACTTATTTCAGGGGCAAAAGCCGGATGTTATTAATATTCCAAATTAACCTATGCAACAAATACAGAGAAAATGTCTTAGAATGGAATCTTCCTCACCGGATCTGTCGGTCCACCAAAGTCCAATGATTCCGTCACGGCCGATCGAGACGCCGGACCACAGTCCCCGTCACTCTTCAATTAATTGAGGTTGAGGATGAACCTTCACCGCCTGCAATCTTCTCTCCAGCAACATTAAAGGCTTTGTATATACAGAGAACCAAAAATCAAGCAGAAGAAAAAGAGCTGCAGGATGACCTCCATTGTTTTTGTTGTTGTTAGTTTTTGCCGTAGTTACACTACTATCACACAAAGCTACACAAGCGCTCTACACCCCGCATGCACCGTGATGATCCAACTTGGAGTGGAAACACTCAGCTGAATTGCCTTGACCGTTCTAAACCAGAATGGACGTACCGTACCGCTCAGTGGACACAAGGCTTTAATATGCAGAAGAAAATAGCACTTTTAACTGTTAGTGTTAATCTGTCCTTTGAATAAATTTGCTTCTGCAGATGATCCTGTCTGACAAGAACACAGAATCTTATTTTTAAGAACTCCTTAGCTTTTGTCCAAAGTTTAAAACCTGTTTTTAGGTAAAAAGATGTTTTTCTCTGTATATTTCATGTTTCATTTGTTTATTCATGAAAAAACTATAGTTTATCAATGCAATTTATAATAGTAACATCATGTAATGTCACACTGGACATAATAAGAATCTGAGGCTATTTTTTTATTTACAATTTTCAAACAGGCTGGTTGCTACACTGACATAAATAAATACAGAACCCTTAATTTGGCTTTTGCTGCTCCTTCTGGGTTCAGCTCAGAGAGAAATGGACCTGACTGTTTGAAGACTGCTGAATCCTGGTTGAACAGCACCAATACAAAGTCTGGCGTCTGCTCCAGGCACGGTGAATGCAAGACAGAGACACTTGATTGGATAGAATCTAGACCAATCAGCATGAACCCTCTTGTCTGTGATTGGCTGCTTGGTGGTATAAATATCATGCAAAACTCTGAGATGTGAACGCAACATCAAAAACAGGGAGAAAGCCAGATGTGAGACAAAACGTCTGAAAACATTTGTGTCACAAAAGCAAAAATACATTTTAAATAAAAAAAATGCTGAAAGCAAATATTCAATATTTTTATTTGCTACTTAGAAAGTTTTGTTTTTAGAACTGAATCTTTTCTTTGTAATTTAGTAAATGTTGATCTGAAAATGTGACTGTTGTTCTGATGATGATGGTCTTCTAGATGGTTGTCATGTCTGAAGTCTGAAGTCCTAATGAACCGAATTGAGACAATGAAACTGAACTGAACCAAATGAATGACATGGGGAACCTGTGCAGGTGTTTTGAGTTTAGGAGATAATTAGTTGGTGAAACTCAGTTTAAAACATTCATGTCTTGCAAAATGTGGGCAGAATTCTCCACATTATCTAGATTTTAGAAATCCGGGTTTTATGGGTTTCATGAGCTTGAACCCCAATTTATGTAAAATAATAGAGCTGAGTGTGAAGCAGCTGGGATGAAGGTCAGCCCCGCTAAGACTGAGACCATAGTTCTTGACTGGAGAAAGGTAGTTTGACCTCTCTGGGTGAGTGGAGTGCTCCTACTGCAGGTGGAGGAGGATAAGTATCTTGGGATCTTGTTCACGAGTGAGGGAAGATGGGACCATGAGATTGACAGGCGGATTGGAGCAGCCTCCATTGTTATGCTGTTGCTCTACTGGTGGTAAAGAGATCTGAGCTAGAAAGCAAAGCTCTCAATTTACCGCTTGATCTTTATTACAGAACTCACCTACAATTGTGAGCTCTGGGTCATGGCTAAAAGAATGAGGTCCAGAATACAATCGGCCAAAATGAGCTTCCTCCGTTGGGTGGCTGGACGCTCCCTTAGAGATATTTTGAGAAACTCGGTCACCTGGAGGGAGCTCAGACTAGCACCGCTGCTCCTCCTCATGGAGAGGAGCTAATTAAGGTGGCTCTGGCATCTGGTCGGGATGCCACTTGGACGCCTCCCTGGGAGGTAAACTGAGCATGTCCCACTGGGCGGAGGCCACAGGAAAAACCAAGGACACGCTGGAGAGACGACCTCTCTAGGCTGGCCTGAAAACTCCTTGGCTTTCCCCAGAGGACCTGGAGGACGTGGCCGAGGAGAGAGAAGTCTGTCTATCTTTGCCACCCGGATGACAGGAAGAAGATGAATAGACAGAAACAATAAAAAATGTGCTTTTTACCTACAGGGTTTTTATCCAGGAGCTGTAGGTTTCCCTCTGACCCAAAAACGTTCCATTCCCCTAATTCTTAAAACTAAATGCAACCACAAGGGAACACAATCCAGTGGTTGATATGTCCCTGCAGCAGTGCTTGGCAGTCGGGGACAGTACTTTTGGATGGGTAGACTTTGGAGGTGGTCCCCTTTTCTAGAATGGGGACTTCAACTGCCGTACAACTACCGTTCAACTGCTGTTCAACTGCCATTCAGCCTCGTTCAACTGCCATTCAACTGCCGTTCAACTGCCGTTTAGCGCCCGTTCAACTGCCTTACAACTGCTGTTCAACTGCCATTCAACTGCTGTTCAACTGCTGTTCAACTGCCGTTCAAATGCCATTTAGCGCCCGTTCAACTGCCATTCAACTGCCGTTCAACTGCTGTTCAACTGCCATTCAACTGCCGTTCAACTGCTGTTCAACTGCCGTTCAAATGCCATTTAGCGCCCGTTCAACTACCGTACAACAGCTGTTTAACTGCCGTTTAGCGCCCGTACAACTGCCGTTAAACTGCTGTTCAACTGCCGTTTAGCGCCCCTTCAACTGCCTTACAACTGCCATTCAACTGCCTGTTCAACTGCCATTCAACTGCCGTTCGACTGCCGTTTAGCGCCCGTTCAACTGCCGTTCAACTGCCGTTCAATTGCCGTTTAGCGCCCCTTCAACTGCCTTACAACTGCCATTCAACTGCCTGTTCAACTGCCATTCAACTGCTGTTTAACTGCCATTCAACTGCCTGTTCAACTGCCGTTAAACTGCTGTTCAACTGCCATTCAGCCTCGTTCAACTGCCATTCAACTGCCGTTCAACTGCCGTTCAACCGCCCGTTCAACTGCCTTACAACTGCTGTTCAACTCCCATTCAACTGCCGTTCAACTGCTGTTCAACTGCCGTTCAAATGCCATTTAGCGCCCGTTCAACTGCCGTACAACTACCGTTCAACAGCTGTTGAACTGCCGTTTAGCGCCCGTACAACTGCCGTTAGACTGCTGTTCAACTATCGTTCAACTGCAGTTCAGCGCGCCCAATGAATAGATGGATGAATGGATGCATGGATGGATGGATGGATGGATGGATGCATGGATGAATGAATAGATGGATGCATGGACACATTGATGGATGGATGGATGGATAGATGGATGGATGGATGCGTGGAGGTGTCCAGAGGAAGATCCAGGTTCTACATGACAGAGGCACCACTGCAGAACTCAGACCCACCTTGAACTGTTTCATCTGAGCAGGAGGACCCTGTCACAGTGGTGAGTTTTCATTTCTGCTTTCAAAAAGTTCCAGCATCCTGTTACCAGCGTCTGTTTGTGTCTCCAGGTTCTCCTGTGGCAGAGAAAGTGGAAGAGAGCTGAGCCGGAGCACCAAGCTGGACTCCTCCCTGCTGCTCTGGCTGTTTAAAGGCTGTCCTCTCAGGAGGGACTAGTAGACAAGAAGATGCTGGAGGAGACGTTGCCCCACCATCATCACTACACTCTGCTGCATCTCAGCTCCTCGTCCTTTGGTCTCCACAGCTGCACCGCCTCTTCTTCTTGTGGATGTGCCGTGGAGCACCGTCTTCAGGAGGAGAAAGACAAACTATGGGGTCCTGATGAGATGCGGAAAATCGCTGTCCCGGCAACAGGTACACGCCGCTGAAGGAGAACAAATCTCAAAATCGTTCCAGACCTCGATTCTTGAACACGCGCTTAGGCATAATCGATAAATTATAGCATACAAAGTGAAAATATTCATAGAAGTGTTAACAGCCAGCAATGGAGAAAATGTGACTGGAAATATAAAATGAGATATTTTTATACACCGCTGACTATCTGACTAGATCTAAAACAACCGTCAATGTCACTGTGCTGGCGACAATGTGGAGAATCTGGAGATCAAACAGTTATATTTAGCAATTTCCTGTAATTAAAGATCATTGGATTAACGTCAAGGAGGAAAATGAATAAATATTTTACTTCTTATTGCTAGAAAAATAACTACTTTAAACGAGAGAAACATTAAATCACCAACAATAAATGAATGGAAAAGGAAACTTAAACAGGTTTATGTTATGGAAAAAATAATTGCCTCCATAATGAAAATGGAGGTTTTTGATCAACGGTGGAGGAGAGTGAAGTATTACTTTAAACTTTAAAGTGACAGATGCTGGGTTGACGAATTTGTTTGCTATGAATCAATAAAGACTAGGTCGGAGTAGGGGATGCATGATTGTTTAATGATGTGTCTGTTTTATTTGTGTTTTAAATTTTTGGCTTGTATGATTCTTATAAATGAAAAAAAAAGAAAATCAAAAAGGAAACATTTAGACTTGTTTTCATACTAACGACTTGATGATGGAAAAAACCAGAAGAAGCTAAATAAAATCATAAAAACTGTCTGTAATCAGCACCAAATATTTGGGTTAAGGAACAAAAACATTGTTTTGAAGCCACTTTTGCTTTTTATGTCCCTGAAACCGGATTCAGGAAACTGAACGGTTTCTACATTTTCTGTGGGAGTTGTTTCTTTGAGAAAGCATAATTCACAGGGAAATTTAAGACCAAAAAGAGGAAGTTCCCTCCTGCTCATTGTCCTTTTTAACATATACATATGGATTTCATAGAACCAAAAAACTCTGAAGGAAAGAAGGTTGTTGATGCTTTTCTAAGTGGATAGAATTGTTTCCATCGAAACATCCTGATGCTCTGATGCGTTCTGTAAGATATGATCCCTAGATATGGAATGCCAGAAGTAATTTCAAAGAATCAATGAGAAATATCTGAAGATGTTTGGCTGATTATAAGAGAAAATGTTGGAAAAGAAAAACGAATGTAAGGAATAATCTATGACCTCTCAACCATCCCAGCAATGGGAAGGAACCTACCAAGTGCGCCGTGGAGGCCACCAATTTCAATGTAAAGTCAATGGTTTAGATACAAATTGAGGTTCTATGGTGCAATTGAGCGGCCAGCGTGGCGAGACAGAGTAAAAAAATCGGAACTCTGAGGAGATCGCCACGTCTGCGTCAACCAATCAGGGACTCAACTTTAGACGCGTGACGGTTTCAGTGACAGCGGGTAGAAAACACATCCAATTTGGTGGATTGGATCTCCTGAACCTGATGTATCCCTTTCAGGACAGCTGAGTTTCCTGAAGCCGTCCCGGCTACTGTTGGACGACAGTCTGCTTCAAACACGGTCAGAGAGAAACGGAAACACAGCGGAAGCGGCCGTCATCCAGACACAGCGGGACTGAAGCTCACTATACCCAGAGAACCTCTAAATCAGGGATGATCACACTTTTTTGGAATGCGAGCTACTTAAAACACATAAAATAATGTGAAGTTTCCATTTTGAAGTGTTCAAACATACAACCAACATGCTGTTACAACAGAAACATGATTCCTGTTTAAAAACCATGAAGTATCCATGGATGAACAACCTGAGCAAGCCCTTCACTCAGCATTTTGTGGGTCGTTGTCTTTATAAAGTTACAAATCCAGTTGTGGATCAGCTGCTCTTGTGGTGACTGTGGTTTGTCACCACGCTGTGTAATTTTTGTTATCATAAAAACCTCAGGTTCCAGTCCTGCACAAACAAGGTTTTTGTTTCGTTGAATCAATTTTTCTGTTAAATTACTTTACTATAAATATGAAATAAAAACATCAAGATAATTCTTTGGATTTAAAACATCATTGGAATGTATATTTTATAGCCATGAGTTTTTTTAGTAAAACATAGTTAACACAAATTAATAATAATAAATAATAAATGACACTAAAATAGACTTTTAGTTTAAAGTTTCTTGTTGGTTTTGAAAAGATCTTCATAGAAATGTTCATTTATTCATTTTCTAAACCGTTTTATCCCTTTTGGGGTCACGGGGCTGCTGGAGCCTAACCTCATAGGACACCACTGGACTGGTTTCCAGTCTGTCACAGGGGCCACAATCACACACCCATCCACACCTAAGGACAATTTAGAGTGACCAATGAACCTATGAAGCATGTTTTTGGAGAGTGGGAGGAAGCTGGAGTCTCAGGAGAAAACCCACACGTGCACGAGGAGAACATGCAAACTCCACACAGGAAGGTCCCCCATTGATGACACTGTTCAAGCCCCCCAGCCAGGACTTGAACAGACAGGAACCTTCTTGCTGTGAGGCAAGAGCGTTAACCACTGCGCCACAGTGCCGCCCTTCATAGAAATGTATTTTTAAAAATGAATGTATTCTTTATGCTTTATAAAAAGCAACTATATCTTTAAAAAGTAAAACACAACAACACTGAAAGTTGGACTAAGTTACATGCAGAGTAGACGTATTACAAGTTCACGACAAACCGCTGTCGCCACAAGCGCTGGTCTGTTGTATGGAGTGTTATTTGACGACTGAATTGGACTTTTTTTAGGAGATGGATTATTTATTCATCAATTTCTTATTGATGTCTGTGACCAGATGGTCCAGAGGCTTCCTGGACGCCTCCCTAAAGGAGGTGTTCTGTTATGTCCCGCTGGGCAGAGGCCCCAGGGAATAACCAGGGTACCTCAGAGAGACTGCTTCTCCAGACTGGTCTAGGAACCCCTCGGGGTCCCTCAGAGGAACTGAAGAAGATGGCAAAGGGAGAGGGAAGTCTGGGCATCTTTGAGGCTGCTGCCCCACAACCTGGACCTGGATAATAAGATGGTTGGATGGTTTATTGTTGGTTTGTTCGTTATTCAAAGTTTTTGTTTTGTTTTTTTAATGTTTGGATTTCAGTTCTTTTTGGGGTTTTTTAGTCTTTTTTATTTTGGGGTTCTGAACCGCTCTTAGTCTGACTCATCACCAAGGACCTGTCTGCCATGAGAGACCCTAACGGGCATTAGCTCCAGACAGCAGAGCTCCTAGGATCACATGAGCACTCAAGGCTCTCCACCACGTCAAGGTGGCGGTTCACAGAGAGGTTTTTTTTTTTTTTATTTATTTATTGCAGGCAACAGAGATAGACGCCCGGGAGCCCGACCTGCTGAGTCAAAAACTTTAATAAATCTGGTTTTCTTGCACTCCAGAGTTTGTTGTATTTTGGGTCCCTGAAGCAAAACCTGACAAAGTCACCATTACATTTACTTTGTTCAAATGAGTTTTGATTTTCATTCAAATTGACTCAAAGTTTAATGCTGGCATTTCCTCCACTTCTCTGCTCAGTTTAATACCTAAATATTTCATCCTCTTTGGAATTCCTTTAAAACCAAAGTATATTATTCCACTGCAAATACCAGATATAGGCAATGCATCAAATTTGTTCCAGTTTTAAGAAGTTCTGCCTGCTCAGATGATAACTTGGGCAGGTCAATATGTTTAAAGAAATCCAACAGTTTTACTGATCAGGTTAAAAATCCGGAGTATAAAGAGTTACTATGGGGTAAGGAAACTGTCAAAAAGAAATGTTTTCATAAAGACACATTTATATGTTCTGCAAAACTTGCTGAAAAAATATGAACACAACCTTTAGTTTCACTTTTCACATGTTTGTTTTGAATACAACTGTTGCTTGTCTTGAATACGAATTTCTCCTGTTAACATACTGTCAAAAATACGTCACGGGATCCCAGGCACAAACATAGAGTCCCGGAGCATCGAGCCGGCTTTCTGCGCATGCGTACCGATGGTTCTACTCGGGCGTTCTGCGCCTGCGTACCGATGGTTCTACTCGGGCGTTCTGCGCCTGCGTGCTGATGGTTCTACTCGGGCGTTCTGCGCCTGCGTACCGATGGTTCTACTCGGGCTTTCTGCGCCTGCGTGCTGATGGTTCTACTCGGGCGTTCTGCGCCTGCGTACCGATGGTTCTACTCGGGCTTTCTGCGCCTGCGTGCTGATGGTTCTACTCGGGCGTTCTGCGCCTGCGTACCGATGGTTCTACTCGGGCTTTCTGCGCCTGCGTACTGATGGTTCTACTCGGGCATTCTGCACCTGCGTACTGATGGTTCTACTCGGGCGTTCTGCGCCTGTGTACCGATGGTTCTAGTCGGGCGTTCTGCGCCTGCGTACCGATGGTTCTACTCGGGCGTTCTGCGCCTGCGTACTGATGGTTCTACTCCTAATTCTAAACCGGAGCCAGGAAAATATCAGGGATGACACACACATCCACAATGGAGAACAACCATGAACGGATGAAGAGTTACATGTTACTTTAACGTTACTTGTGTATTTATTGTTTTAGCCTTACTTTATTGATATTTTGTTACTGTAGATCATTGCTCAAAAGAATCACAGCCCATATAGGGGTGTGCAGAAAACGAAACTCTTGCTACAGAGGGTAATCTTTGTTTCTGCCCCTTCCTTCTTCTTCTTGATAATCCAGCAGTCCTGAAGATGAGAAACCTCATGTTGAAGTATGAGTGACACGAATTCTGTTGCAAAGTTGACCCAAACGTTAAAAATAATCGTATTAATTCTCTGTCCAACTTTATTGACAGTCATGAAAAACAAATCATCTTCTTCTACATCGACATGAAACAACGGGTCTGCGCCCTCTAGTGTTCATTTAATGCATAGGTTTCTGATATAAACAAAAAACAATTTTATGATTTCAAACTTGTGAAATGGTCCTTAAACTTGCTAGAAATGGATTAAAAAAAGGAACATGGGTATTTTGATCATAGTGATGTTTTAGTTCATGTATTTGTTATTATTGCATCAAGATTGTTTTTCTCATGTATTCTGTATTAACATGTTAGCTGTGGACCTTGAACACATCTTAAAGTAAAAATAAGTAATAATGAAAATGCAAGATTAACAAAAACATATGTGTATATATAGGCTTAGAAGGCAAGAAGGTTCCTGGTTCAAGTCCAGGCTGGGGGACTTGAAACAGTGTCAACAATGGGGGGCCTTTCTGTGTGGAGTTTGCATGTTCTCCTTGTGCATGCGTGGGTTTTCTCCTGGGACTCCGGCTTCCTCCCACCATCTAAAAACATGATTCATAGGTTAATTGGTCACTCTAAATTCTGCGTGAGTGTGTGATTGTGGCCCCCGCAACAGACTGGCGACCAGTCCAGGGGTGTCCCCTGCCTTCGCCCATGAGTAGCCGGGTTAGGCTCCGGCAGCCCGTGACCCCGAAAGGGATAAAGCGGATCAGAAAATGAATGAATGAATGAAAAAAATGAATACTCTTAACCGTTTACATGTTGTATTGACAGGAATCACTGCTCACTGAACTAATGAAATCCCTTCATAATCAAGAATATATCAAGTTGTTGGTCAAACTGATTTGGATTTGGACTATTTTCAATATGTTGTGAATCAGGAGGTGTTTATACTGACCTCTGCTCAGACCTCTGCTCAGTTTTTCCAGTAAAGGAGTGGACATGGGCGACCAAAACTGGACGTTTCTGAAGACATGCTGGCCCAAATGATAGAACTGTCCTTGCCTGTGTCTTGTATTACAAACTTGCTGGGAGTTAGTGGATCCACAATCTTCCACCGCATGCATGATCATGGGTTGTCATCAAGGTCTTGCTACAGCAACTTGTCTGACTCAGAACTGGACAATGTGGTTTTGTTGATTAAAAAACAGACTTCCAAATGCAGGATACAGGAGGGTCAAAGGTTGCTTCAAGCAGAGGGTCACAAAATTCAATGGGAGCGCATCAAAAGCTCAACGCACAGGGTTGATGCTGCTGGAGTTTTGGACAGAGTGATGCACCTTGGATGGATTGTCAGAAGGACATACAGTGTTCAACATCCACTGTCCTTAGTACACAGTGATACCAATCAGAAGTTAATACAGTAAATTGTTATTTCCATATTAAAATCTGGTATTAATTGTAAACCTAAAAATGTCTTCTCTTTAGGTACAATATTGTCGTTTTTGGGTCAATCGAAGGGTTCTCCAGAAAGGTGACTGCATGCTTGCTAGAAAGACAGCTTGTGATGCATTTTTATTTCTAATAAAAGTTGTTTACATGTTTTTAAGAGCAGATAATGTACCTTGATCCTGCAACAAATAACAAATCAAAGACTGCTCTCACATTTACCTGAAAACTATGGCTGGCCATCCAGGTATTTTGTGAAACTCTCTTTTAATTACATTTTTTTAATTTCTTTTGTCTTACATTTTTTTTACTGTAATTGCAGGGTCAGAGGAGATGAAGGTGTTGAAAACGTGGGAATAACTGAAGCCATGATTAGTGTAAAAGGAACTGGAAGAGGCAGCTTTATTGCTGGAAAGAGCGAGCACAATCAGAGGTCTTACTTTTGCACTCCATCAATAATTATCCAAGTTTTTTATACACAAGTGATCAGATCATCTTTTTATGTTAAAAACATAAATATCACTACATTGTTTGGCTGTTTAACTGTTATCTGAAAGAAGTAAATCACTTCTTTGTCCCTGCTTTTTAAATCTCTGATGCCATCTTCATGTCTTTAATTGTGTTGCATTAGGATTGAGCGTCTACGGCGTGACGTTTGAACAAGTGTAACTCAGCTTTACTATGAAGTCCTTCACAGCCTGGAGGAAGATGCTCTTCTGGATCTCTCTGATCTTCTGCATTTGTTTTCTGCACATTGTGTTCCTTCCTCGACTGGCAAATGCACTTCACACCTTCACAGAGGGACGGGACAATCACCCTCTAAAGTCTGAGGGGGGCGTCTCACCCAAGCAGCTCTGGGTTTTGGGTCACATGCAAAGACCGGCTGCAGAGACAGAAGACTCACAGGTTTCATTTAAAATGTAATATCAATGCAGCCTCACTTAAATGTTATTCATATACTTTTCTTAGTGTTTAACTTTTTTCACACAAACGACAGAACCTGGGTCTGTTTGGAACTGACTGGGAGACGTTTGACTGCGTCAGGGAAGAACCTGTTGGAGTTGAAGTACCAGAAACTGAGCGTCCTCTGGATCCAGCTGCAGTGGACGCCATCAAGTCCGTTATTAACCCTCTGGCGCCGTCTCAGTCATTTGGTAGAGACGTGTTCGTAACAATGATTCAGCTTGTTCAAAGTGTTGCTGGAACAAGTCACAGCACTCATTGACTTCCTAAACTGTCACAAAAATCACACATATGTCCCACAATGCTTCTGATCAAATCAAGTGTAACAGCTGGACTTACAAAAAGTTGTCACCTTTCAATGTTCATGTTACACTTCATTTTGTAAAGCTTTGGAATGAAAAAGGAAAGAAAAAAGAAATGTAGTTTTTGTATTTCAAGGTTACAGGACGTTTGTATGTGACATCTGAATAGTTCACAGCTTTTTCTGTTGAAACAGAAATGAAAGGACATTACCAATTCTTTAAACGTTTATTTTCTTCAAGAAAAACCAAAGACTCAAGGTAATTACAGAACCAGCTGTTGAACATTTATTAGATAAGAGAGCTTCAAACAACTCTTACACAATAATGTAAAAATAGAGTTTAACTGATGCTACCTGTAGAAGCTGCCTAACAAGCTTGATTTAAAAATAAAAAAAAGTTAAAGATAAAAAAGCTTTTATTGCACCAATCACATTTTCAAAGGAAATGATTACTTAGCCTAAAAAAAGTTCAAAAACGTCACATTTGACCTTCAGTCAGCATGTAAAACACTTTTTAATGCAGAACACTTCTTACAAGAGGACGGCATCTTTGGTTCCAAATTTGAAATGAGCTTAAACTCGATGAAAGCCTTGTCCATGACAGACTGCTGTTTCCATTATGTTTCTGAATTCACTGTAGTGGTTAAGTGAGCAACTGGGAATGTTATTGTGCGACTACATGCACTTACAGTTGGATAACATGTGGTGTGATCTTCACCACAGCCGTGGAGACATTTCCCAGAGATGACAAAGTCTTTCTTCTCACTGGGAAGAACGGGTTTGTGTCCCTGTCCTGTTATCCACGGCATCAGTTTGACAACAGACAACTGCTGTGAATCATCACCACACAGGTCATCTGTTTCTGAAATACAAATCAAGGTTTCAGTAACTCTGAAGAAAAGTCAACAAATGTAACTACAAAGTGACATAAACACACCACGATCTTCAATTTCCTGTAAGAAATCCTGAAAAAAGTTCCTGGTCTGAACTTCTCTATCAAATTTCCGAGTTCTTGTTGCTGAAGTCTGGAAGACACTTCTCCATCACGAAACCTATGGGAACAAATCATAAAAGAAACAAACATTCATATCTAAAATACTATGTTTAAAATAGAAGAAAAAGTTAAAACATAGATGTAATTCCACAGTCAACATTCCCGGGAACAAACATAGGCAGAAACATTTGTGGATTTGCTGTCATCAGCTGCAGTAGGTTGTAAAGCTGCAGGCCTTTTCTCAGCTGCTCAAACATGGGAAGGACTCTCATGGTTGAGAGCAACACTATAGCTCTGTAACAGAAGACAAGATTTAGAAATGCTTCAAAGTTTAAACATTGATCTGATTTCATGATATTCTGTTGTGAGTTTGTGACAGATATGTTAACATGGTCCAAGTACATCAGATCATTACAAAGCAAAATCACCTGATTATGAGATCCTTTCTGTCCACCGATACTGTCCCAGTGTATCCACAACTAATGATGTCATTAATGTTGTCTTTCATATTTTCATCGGTGGATGCATTTACCTACCCCCCCCCCCCCCCCCCCCCACCACCACAAAAAATAAATAAATAATTCCATAATTTATCTTTTCAAATACAGAAAAAAAAAATTTTCCTGTTTGGTTTGATCAAATCTTATAAAAAAAAGTTTAGATGAAAGTTTTTGTCTTATAATTGATGTTTAACAAAAATAATAAGAACTATTTTACCTCCACAATGAGCTGTGACAGCTGGTGATCTGTAACATCACTGACAGACACCTGAATGGCGTCTGGGTCCCCAGAGCACAGGGATCTGTAGCACCATTCTCACAGGACGTTGGGAAGACGTCCTCCTTGTGCAATTCTAGCTGTAAGAATTTCTCCAGCCGTCCTGAAGATGAGAAAATTGCAGTGATAGAGATTTTTTACGGAATTATTCTTCAACGTATTCAACAATGTACGGCACAAATATAAATATATCTGAAGTAGTTTTGGTCCAAATGGTTGATACAGTAGTGAGGATTTTTTCCATTTTTGTCATTAACACCCATAAAAAGTCTGTTTTCAATCTCTGCAACCATTTCTGTTTTATAAAATGACCATTAACGTCTGTTCTACAAATGAGCAACAATTTAAAAAACCACTAGAACCTTTAGCTGTAAGACATTCTTTGGTGAGAGCATCTGTGTCTAAACCAGTTTCCCCAAAGAAAGAAACTCTAAGTTAGTTTTTTTTGGCGTTGCCACTGTTGCATTCCTCTGATGAAGAGTTCACTTCTAGACACACAAATGGAGAAGGTGTCGCCTTCACTGACTTGACTACTAATCCAGTTTAAGATGTCCTCCATTATAAATAAAAAAAAGCACAAATACAAATAAAAATGAATGAAATGACATTAGAGACGGTTATTTAACGTATTAAACAAGATTTTTACTAAATCTAGTTTCAAGTTCCTGCAATTTTAAAGATGCTTAACTGATTATGAAACTAATCACAGACAGTTATATAAAAACTACAGACTGCAGATAAATCTAGTGATCATTCTAGTGATAAAGAACATCTTTACCATTTGAAAGAGAGCTGGGAGTTCTTGGTTCTCCTTTCACCGGCTTCATGACTTGTTCTGCAGAAATGTTTTATTTCACAAATTAACATTTACAACATTGAACAGCTTTCCTTTAAATCCAGTGAATTTATTTGATTTTTTTGCTGTAATACTTTAGGCCACATTCAGATGCATGAATCTCAATGATGTCGACATTGAAGGAACCACTGCAAACTGGACACTCAGCAGTCTAAAGAAAAAGAATCCAGGTCATTATTGCAAACTGACATGCTAATTTATGTGGAAATAACACAGAAATCTTACAATCTCTGTCACATCCTCAGGTTCAGTCTGGAAATACGAGATCCTGAGTTTTACTTTCCTAAAAGAAAAAAAAACACAATGTATTTTTAATTTGTACACCACCAGAAAAAACAAACAAACAATCTGATAAACAGCAATAATATAACCTCAGAGGAATAAACACAAATTGATATTCTGCTTGCAGTTCTTTCTGTGGAAGCGAAGAGCCTGAAGGGGAATCATCTTTCCACAGGTGGGACACAGAGCTTTGGACATGTTTTCAAATTCTTCTGGTGGTAATGAAGTGGTGTCAGTTTGCTCCAGATTGTAACTCCCTTGAGCTGCTGCCCGTTGTGTCCTTCTGAGTCAGGAGGGATGACAACTAGTTTGCGTTGCCCCCCCCCACCTAGAAACAAGCATTAACCAGCAGTGACATTCAATGGCATCAGGAATTATTGGTGCCAACAAGATAATTGTTAAAAATGCTCTACAGAAAAGTAATAGATTAGAACAAGTATTTACATGTGGACTTGTGGAGCAACCAGCCTCCACAAATACTTCCAAGCTTCGGATATGCCTTCAAAAGCTGCTCTGTCAACTTGGACAAATGAAGACATTAGTTTATTCAAACAACAAGAACTTGTTAAATGTGCGCTTGAGTAATCACACATGTTTCACAAGCACACACAATTTATGTATACACACACAACTCCTGATCAACATAGATCCTCCTCACAAGAACACAAACATGTCCATATATTAAGAAGAGCTGACATTATCAAAGATTGAGAAAGGAGGGTTTCATGCTTTAGACTTTTCAGTCATGAATGGGGTTCTTACATTTAAATGGCTGAACTCATTTATCCTAAACAAAATCTTTTTCTGCTTTACAATTTTCAGGGCTGTTTTTTAAAAAAGTTGGATATATTGATTTGATTTGATGGTGATTATGATGTTGGGAAACTTCCTGTTCAATTATTACCAGCAAGTTCTCTTCTACTGGAAGTTGATTTTAAACACAATTTCTCCGCTATAGAAAAACAGAGACGTTCTGTCTAAAAGAAAGTCATTGGAAACTTGGTTGGAAAAGGGGATTTGGGTAACTCTTATTTAATGGACAAACATGGCAACTTTCCAAAGCATGAGACCTTTTGTTTAAAAATGGAACCTGGTTTGCTCATTAAAAGAATAGAACAAAAGAATTCAATCCATTCCCATTCCTACAAACAATGACAATATGTTTCATAAATTACACTGATCTGTGTGGAAGGAATTCAGTTGGGTGATAAAAAACAAACTTTCAAACACATTTTTCAACATTTCTTTTATAATTTTTACAATTTCCTGTTAAAATATTAATGACATCATAGAAGGAATAAGGAAACTATATTTATCATATCCTGTCCCACATGAAGCAACATTGAAGTGACATTCAAGATACTGAATGAGATTTATCCATCAGTCAGTTTTTCACTTTAGCTTTTTGGTTTTTTCCCAGCAAAGAGAGGAAGACGAAGATATTTGGATTGAAACAGAAATCAAAGGAGCTTTATTATTTTAAATGGATGAAACTGAGTTTAAAAAATGTATTCAAAATGAAAATATAACAAGATGATGATTTTAAATGATGGTTTGGTTCTGGTTTTCAGAATAATGTTTTCTAAACTGTAAAAAATACAACAGAGAAGTTTGAGGAAGCAGTTTGCTGCTTCATTTGTCATCTTTCCTTAAATAAGAGAAAACATGAAACCAAAAATCAAAGATAGCTGTTAGTTATGAACTCTGATCATTCATTCATGATTGGATTTGACTTTGAAATACATAGAAACATTGAAATACATGTAAAAGTGAAATGATTTTAATAGAAGTGATGGATTTGTGACAAAGAACTGTTTCCTCCACATGTTCTTAACATTGATTCTACTCCTCAACAAAAGCCGGGTTGTTTCCGGGAAGATTTCCATTTCCTTCAGAAATCCAAACCAGCTAAATGGTTCTAATAGTGGAAGAATCCAAAACTGTGACGGTAAATATCTCCACCAGATGTCACTGTTCTTTGTTGGACTAAAGCCTTGAAAAAGGCCATGTTTTTTAGTCCAATCAGAACTCAAAGCTCCAGAGTTGCTTTTGCTTTTCTCTCCTCCCTGTTTCTCCATCTCAGCTTCTTCTTCTTCCTCCAGTAAATCTGTGAACTTCTCTGTTCTTCAAGAGGCTTTTCTAATGTCAGACGTGGTTCATGAAGAAGTTCAGGAGTGTGAAAAAGTGGGACTCTGAGAGGACAGAAGACATGTGTCTCCTTCACAAACAAACTCAGTCTTGGAGCTCAAACTCTCACAGATCAGACGCTTCTTCTAGTCGTCCTCCAGGTTTGCTCTCATCTCAGGAGGATCTTCTTCTTCTTCACAGATCTTCTCCATGGTTTGATGGAAACTGGGATTGGATGGATGGAGAAAGGAGGAGAAGCTGCAGCTGCTGCAGAATCCGTGCTGTGATCCTAGAACCTCCAACAGACTCCCAGCTGATGAAACGGCCTCTTTAGCAGAGAGCAGAACGTTGATCTGATCTGTTGGAACGATTCCATCCTGAAGCTTCACTGCTGAGTTCCTGTCCACCAGGGGGCAGCGCGCCTTCATTCCTGCAGCTTCTGAAGAATCTGCAGTCGTTCAAACACACCCTGTTACTGAGGAACAAAGACGGCCTTCAGGAATGTGGTTCTGCTGCAGAACGTTCTTCCAAACCAAAGCAGAGAAAAAGTCCCAAAGATCATCTGGAAGATCCACATTCTTTCAGTCAGAGCTGCTGTCAAGATCAGCAGCAGAAATGAGGTCAGAGGTCAGAGCAGAGCTTTCAGTCAACAGTGTGATCTGTTTTAATTCACTTTTTATGTTTTTCTAAACTTCTTGCTTTAATAAATGAGTCAAACTAAAGTGTTTTTCTGCTTCCTCACATCTTTCCTCACTGTTGGAATCTGTCAGAGTTGTCCTGGTTGCTCTGACAGATCTGGAAGATCCACATTCTTTCAGTTTGGGGTTTGCTTTGCTGATCAAATCTCTTCCTCAAACTGCTTGTTCTGATTGTTGTTTCTGCTTCAGTGTCAGCAGATGATAGATGAAGGGAGTTCATGTCACTTCTGGAAGAAGGAAAACAGAAAGCAGAAGGTCACATGACCTAACCTTTCTTTGAGATCAACAATCTGACAGCTTGAAGCTCCGCCCCTCCTCCCAGCTGCTGTCAGGCTTCTTCTTGAACCTGTTCTCTGTCTTTAGTTCAGGAAATCTCAGATTTCTGATTCTCAGCTTCTTTCTGTTTGGAGGTTCTTCTCAGATCTGCTCTCAGAATCTTCATCAGTGATCCAGAACTCTCTTCATCAAATCACTGAATCAGAATCTCGATTGTTTCTCTAAACTTCCTGCTGTGTTCATGTGATGTTTCTTCCTCCATCTTCATCTGAACTTCTCAGGTCAGTTTCCAAACATCCTGCAACTCCTGACAGTCATTTCACCTCCAACCAGAAGCCCCGCCCCCTTTTTCATGTCCGCCGTGTTGATGAGCGTCAGAAAAAAAAACCTGATCAGATCCTGATCCTCTGACTGTGGAGCAGTGGCTGTTCACTTGGTAGACAACAGGCAGGTCGAGGGTTTGATTCCAGGAAGGGTCACAGTCTGTGTCAGGAGGAGAATCTGACATCATCATTTCCACCTGATGCCCCGCCCACCCGTGCTGCCCCGCCTCCATCCCAGGTGGACTCTTCCTGGTTCCGAGTCAGTGATCTGTGCTGCAGCTGCGTTGACACGGTGAGCGGAGACTCTTCTTCTTCTTCAGCTCTTTGAAGAAACTGAAGTGAGTTTGTTTCTGGAACTTTGTCTTCACTAACTTGACTGTTTGTTTGGGAATGTTTGGAGAAGATCTTCTTCTTTCTCTGCAAACTCTCATCACTCTGCTGTTTCCAAAGCTTCATCATTGTTGGATTCTTCATCAACAACATGGAGGATTCTTCTTGATCAAGTCAACAACAATCAGCTGATGTTTGTTGTGTTTGTTCCAAACATTTCCTGGAATCAAACTGTGGTCTTCAGCATCAAATTTGGGATTCCAAACCTTCCTGTTCTCCTGCATCCAAATCTGTGTTGATGTGAAAGTCTCTGTTGGAGCTTTGAGAGGAAGAATTCATGTCTTTCTTTCTTTCAGCTCATTCTTTGATTTCTGTCTGTTTTTCTGGATGGGCTTCATGTTTCCTGAATTGTAGAAACAGGAAGTTTGTTGTTTCTTTGTCAAAGTGACTGAATGACTGAAATGTTTCTCCATCATGGAGTGTTTGCTGCTGTAGCTCCATGTCTCCATCTGGTGGAGGGAGAGCAGAAGTGCAGCAGCTGATGTTCAGCAGCTTCATCTGATGATGATGATGAGGGTTTCCTCTGCAGATGAAGGATGAAGGTGTGTGTGAGCTGATGTGGATCCAGTGAATCCAGCAGCATGGATCAGTGTGAGGACACACAGGAGGGAGCCCCTCCCTCTAAAAGCACTCTGTGTGGGGAAGATGAGAGCCAGAGCAAAGCTCAGAGGTGAGATGAACATCTGCAACTGTCCAGGACTCTTCTCCATGTCAGAGCTCAGCACTCACACCAGCAACCTTCATTCTTCACAGGAACCAACCTGGATCTGGACCTGATTCTGGATCCAGCTGTGTGTCCTTCAGGAGCGACTGGTCAAAGGATTTCCCTCTTGACTTCAGTTCAGCAGTGGAACAGTAAGTGTTTGTCAGAGTTAAAGGAGGCTGGATAATAGTTCAGATGATCAATAGTTTTCAGATGAATGACTTGAGTTCTGGTTCCGTTCTGGATCTCTCTGATCAGACTCACTTGGAGCATCATGTGTGATGAGATCTTTTCAGTTGAGTCTTCTGAGAGTCTCTCTGAGAGCAGAGATGTTGGAGAAGAAAACATGTTGACTCTGACTGACAGCAGCTCCAGTCTAATGAGAAGGATCACTGCAGACTCCTGGGATTCAGATTTTCATGACTTTCCAAACATCCGATTGTTCTAGTTTGACTTTCTGCTTTCAGAATTTCTACTTTAAATGTAGATTTGAATCCACTTTTCTAGAAAAAAGTCTTGTTTGACTCTCAGAAAATGATCCAACATTTGAGCTCAAACTCTAAACGTTTGATCCAAACATGTCGTGTTATTCCAGACTAAACAGCTCAGTCTGTGTTCATGTCAAAGTCCATCAGCTGTTCATGAAGGCGCAGATCCTCCAACACTCTGATGTGTTTGTGTTTGCAGAGGTCAACAGGTCACACAGAGAGTCCAGTCTGCAGCATCCAGCTGTGTCTCCATGAAGAGTGACCGGTCCAAACATAAACCCCCAGAGTTCAGAACTGAACCAGGACCTTCAGACTCACAGTAAGAAGCAGTTTCTAGTGAACAAAGCAGAGTTCATCTCTCAGCAGGAACAACGTTCTCCTCTAGAACATCAGCCGATCCATCAGGAAGGTCAACCATCTGCTGTGACCGTTTCAGGTCTGAGAGGAAAGAAAAGAGCTGGATAACTTTGGACACAAAGCTCAGTCTGTGAGGATGAAGCAAACAGCTGAGTCCAGACATGAGCCGGTCAGAGAGAAGGACACGGAGAATCCTGTTCCCAGCAAACGTTTCTGGATTTTCTGTTGAAGTTGAGAGTTACAGGACTTAAGAATGTGTGAGTGTGTGTGGCTTTAGCTTCTACACACACAGCAGCAAGAATATGTGGAGGTGCGGTCTCTAACAGAAAAATGACTCAAAGATAGCAAATGACTTCATCAATAAGTGTGTTTCAAAATAAAAGATTTAAGAAAATAAAAGACTTTTCTACAGATACATAACCCCTCAATGCTGGGATTTATTTCTAATTATTAAAAAAATCAATCCTGTATTTGTTTTCTAATAGATACTAAAATTAAGTTTAGACAATAAATTGGAACAAATTTTTTAAAATAGATTTTAGAATTTTAGGTTTGTCACTAATCGACAACAGCAGGCATCTATGAAAAAAACATCTGTTCCCATTTCCAGAAAGAAGAGACTTTTATTCATGAAACACAGTTATTTCCAGTGTTTTCACTCTAATGACTGACAGAACTAAGAAACCACTACCATGAGCTAAAAAAACACATTCTAAACTAAACTCTGGAATTGTTCTTTCAATACAGAAAGTCTGCACTGCTTCAGTCTAACTGTAAAATGCAGTAAAACTGTTGCTGTTTTTGTGGAAACACGGATGAATGTGACATTCTCCACATTTGAGTCTGGTGCTTTTATTGTGAAAATCTTCACTCATTTCCCACCACTGGTCAGAGTCCCTCAGTATCTGTGTGGACTTCCTGTCAGGAATGACTTTGTCTGTGTCTTCATTTCTATAGAATGAAGACACGTTCATTTTTAGAACAGATCTAAAGAACAATGATGGACAGAAATCACATTTATCACAACACAATATTCAGAAAATGACTATCAATGTTCTGTGGAATGGAAACATTTTCAATTTAATGCAAAAAAGAAATGTTCTTTTCATTACAGCTAAAACATGTTGATAACATTCAGGGATCGAACTAGACAGACATAGATGTAAGAAAAATATGAAAAGATCTTGTAACTAAAACAGACATTTGAAAATCAAGCATGGAACTGTCATAGGATGACACCTGTGCAACAAATCCAGTCATGACATTCCCTAAATATTCCACAGTCAACTGTCAGCTCTATCAGAACAAAATGGAAGAGTTTGGGAACAACAGCAACTCAGCTCCAAGACACATACGTATCACCAAGTGCAAAGCTTAGGATGCAGTGGTGTAAAGCACGCCGCCACTGGACTCTAGAGCAGTGGAGACGTGTTCTCTGGAGGGAATCCCGCTTTTCCATCTGCAATGTTGTCTGGAAATGCATCAACAGTGTTGTTCTGGTGGGTTTGCATTCATGGGTGTAGAGGGTGTAGATTCAGCTCTCAGCCAGTGCTGAGACTGAGGGTGTTGATCTACTCCCACCCTCTGTCTGCAGTCTGTTTATCCACATGCAGGTGGAGTACAGGAGCCCTAAGCTCACAAGTGTCTTCATTCGTTTGTTAGGGAGGATGGTGTTAAACGCTGACCTACAGTCCACAAAGAGCATCCAGACGGAGCTCCCTGTTGCTCTAGGTGGGACAGAGACAACTGGCCAACAGTCATTCAGACCAGAGATGAACATTGTTTTCAGCAGGAGCACTATGGAGGTGGTCTTTAAACATTGTGCTTCTGTGGTGAGGATCCATCACTGACTGAAGATCTTGATGAAAAATCTCGTCTTCAACTTTGACCGTTCCCAAATCCATGAAAGCAGATCCACTGACTAAATCCAGAACTTTTTTACCCTCCAACAGTCAAACGGACTCAAGTCAACAATGAGGTCATCATGTTTGTGATTATGGGCTGGAACTGGATGTGTGTCTAACCAAAGGTCTGGCACCAAACTGATGTCCTCTCTGACTAGAATTAGAATCTTATTTGGAACACGAGGGAAAATCTGTGCATTCCAGTAACGCCCTCTTGTGGTGCCTCATGGTAACTGCAGCAGCAGCTGCTAAAACATTCTGTTTGTTGATGTGATTTCCTTTGGAAAAATGTTCTGAATGTCAACAGACTTTGACCTTCTTTGGAGTGTAGTGTTTTATGCATGTTTGTGAACGTTTGTTTCTGTTCATTGTGTTCAGTTCATTCAAGTCAATGTTTTTCCATGAAAAAACATCCATGACTTGTGGTTCTACCGTCTCTTCTTCAGAGGACAAAACAAATCCAACGGATTTAGGGAATTTTCAAAAGGATTAATTAGTTTTTATTTCTTCATTTTATTGTTTTTTCTGATAAAGACCTGAGAGATAAAATGTTAGAAGAAAAACAATTCTCTTTAAAAATGTGGACAGTGGGATGAAAATCCTCTTTCTGGTGGATTTTCAGAATAACTGGTTTTGATTGGTTGGTTTAGCAGGTGGAGCCTTTGGCTCAAAGACATTATAGACACTTCAATGACTTTCTATAGACATAGACAGAGAACGTGTTGATATGATCCACTGGTTTGCTGATCTAAATATGAGATTATTTCAAATAGAATCTAATAAGATTCATGGAAAAACTCCCACAGTAACTTTATGAATAATAAATGGAACTACAGAGGAACAAATATTGTAAATCTGCTTCTATGTGTTGTTTAGTTGGGTCATTTTCCATTGGAGTGAATGAGGACTGACTTGTTTGTAGAACATTCTAGCTGTGACTTGGTGAACTGACCCGACTCCAGTTAGTTTGGTTTGAAACCCACCAGCACAGACAGAATGGAGCTGATTGTTCTGATTCTCCACAGAGTGGACCAGCAGAGCTCAGAGACTCCCAGTGGTCAGTCTGTCCAGCAGCATCAAACACAGCTGGACTCCATCTTTCTGGTCTGTACATGAACAACAACTACTTTTCCATCATTCTGTCCACAGTCATCTCCATGCAGCACTTTGGAGACCAGTGGATTGTCAGTGTGTCCAACATGGAGCTGATGTTTGGCTCCATGACTTCACTCTGATTGGCTCATTCATCTAGAATTCTGTTGCAGCTGCTGGAGGACAACATGGTCACTTTTGTGAAGAAGGAGCTGAAGAAGATCCAGAAGCTTCTGAGTCACAGGGAGGAAGAGGAGGAGGAGCTGGAGGATGAAGATGAAGAGCAGAGGAGCAGCAGAGAGTCACTGATGAAGATCACAGTGAACTTCCTGAGGAGAATGAAGCAGGAGGAGCTGGCTGATGGACTGCAGAGCAGTAAGAGGATTTCTCTGAAGGTTTCAGCTGCTGATAAATGAAGATTTACTGATGTCTCAACACATGGAACCACAGGGATTCAAACCCTCATCCTTCAGGGCTGCAGAGAGTTGATTTACTCTGTTTGTTGTCTTCATTCAGGATCTGCTGCAGTTTGTCGGCATAAAGTCCAATCTGGTGTGAAGAAGAAGTTCCAGTGTGTGTTTGAGGGGATCTCTAAAGCAGGAAACCCAACCCTTCTGAATGAGATCTACACAGAGCTCTACATCACAGAGGGAGGAACTGGAGAGCTGAATGAAGAACATGAGGTCAGACAGATTGAAGCAGCATCCAGGAAAGCAGACAGAGCAGAAACAAGCATCAGACAAGAAGAGCTCTTTCAACTCCCAGCTGGAAGACAAGAACCAATCAGAACCGTGATGACAAAGGGAGTGGCTGGCATCGGGAAAACAGTCTTAACACAGAAGTTCACTCTGGACTGGGCTGAAGGCAAAGCCAACCAGAACCTCCACTTCACATTTCCATTCACTTTCAGAGAGCTGAATGTGCTGAAAGAGGAGAAGTTCAGCTTGGTGGAACTTGTTCATCACTTCTTCCCTGAAACCAAAGAAGCAGGAATCTGCAGCTTTGAAGACTTCCAGGTTCTCTTCATCTTTGATGGTCTGGATGAGTGTCGACTTCCTCTGGACTTCCACAAGACTGGGATCCTAAATGACCCTAGAAAGTCCACCTCAGTGGGAGATCTGCTGACAAACCTCATCAGGGGGAACCTGCTTCCCTCTGCTCGCCTCTGGATAACCACACGACCTGCAGCAGCCAATCAGATCCCTGCTGAGTGTGTTGACATGGTGACAGAGGTCAGAGGGTTCAATGATCCACAGAAGGAGGAGTACTTCAGGAAGAGATTCCGAGATGAAGAGCAGGCCAGCAGGATCATCTCCCACATCAAGAGATCCCGAAGCCTCCACATCATGTGTCACATCCCAGTCTTCTGCTGGATCACTGCTACAGTTCTGGAGGATCTGCTGAAGAGCAGAGAGGGAGGAGAGCTGCCCAAGAGCCTGACTGAGATGTACATCCACTTCCTGGTGGTTCAGGCCAAAGTCAAGAAGGTCAAGTATGATGGAGGAGCTGAGACAGATCCTCACTGGAGTCCAGAGAGCAGGAAGATGATGGAGTCTCTGGGAAAACTGGCTTTTGAGCAGCTGCAGAAAGGAAACCTGATCTTCTATGAATCCGACCTGACAGAGTGTGGCATCGATATCAGAGCAGCCTCAGTGTACTCAGGAGTGTTCACACAGATCTTTAGAGAGGAGAGAGGCCTGTACCAGGACAAGGTCTTCTGCTTCATCCATCTGAGTGTTCAGGAGTTTCTGGCTGCTCTTCATGTTTACCGGACCTTCATCACCTCTGGAACCAACCTCATGGAACAAAAGAGAAAATCAAAGATCTTTAAACTCAATCAAAGCAGTCCAGTCCAGTTGTACCAGAGTGCTGTGAAGAAGGCCTTACAGAGTCCAAACGGACACCTGGACTTGTTCCTCCGCTTCCTCCTGGGTCTTTCACTGCAGACCAATCAGAGTCTCCTACGAGGTCTGCTGACTCAGACAGGAAGTAGATCACAGACCAATCAGGAAACAGTCCAGTTCATCAAGAAGAAGATCAGTGAGGATCTGTCTGCAGAGAAAAGCATCAACCTGTTCCACTGTCTGAATGAACTGAATGATGGTTCTCTAGTGGAGGAGATCCAACAGTTCCTGAGGTCAGGACGTCTCTCCACAGATAAACTGTCTCCTGCTCAGTGGTCAGCTCTGGTCTTCATCTTACTGTCATCAGAAGAAGATCTGGAAGAGTTTGACCTGAAGAAATACTCTGCTTCAGAGGAAGCTCTTCTGAGGCTGCTGCCAGTGATCAAAGCCTCCAACAAAGTTCTGTAAGAACTCTCATGAAAATCACCTTCAGAGAACAAATGAATTTGATTAGAAAAATGAAAGATTCAATAACTGCTGTCTGTCTTTGTTTTCTTCAGACTGAAAGGCTGTAATCTGTCAGCGAGAAGCTGTGCAGCTCTGTCCTCAGTTCTCAGCTCTCAGTCCTCCAGACTCAGAGATCTGGACCTGAGTTACAACAACCTGCAGGATTCAGGAGTGAAGCTTCTGTCTGCTGGACTGGAGAGTCCAGACTGTAAACTGGAGACTCTCAGGTCAGATTTCATTCAAATGTTGATTCTCTACGACAGTTTGTGTCTGTTTTTCTCTGATTTAGGAGAAAGTGTCAGATAGCATCACTGAAGAAGAACCAGCAGTAGGTAGAATACAAACATCAGACTAAACAGGAGAACCTAAGTCCATCCAGGTGTTGATATCTGGGATCAGTTCATGTTCTCTGTGTTCTTGAAAGAAAACATGAATCAATCCCAGAACTGCAGGTTGAAATGGACAAACAGTTGCAGCAGATTTCTGACCCACAGAGCAGCAGCTCCTTATGAAGAGATATGAAGAGGTCAAAGTGCAGCAGACTGAAAGCTCTTTCCCACAGACCTGGTTCTGGGGCTTATTTAGAACCCAGCTTGGATCAGAACCAGGTCTTCTGTTTCACAGAGTCTTTGAGATCAACGTTTGTTTCTCAGTCCTGGTGCTTAAACAGACAAATCTTGTCTCTCCAAAGGCAGCAAGAAAATCTAGATTTTTTTGGACAGTGGTTTTCAGTGAGACTCCTGTAGTTTGCAGCTTTCTTTGATTTGTAAAAACTGTCAGATCCTCAAAAATATTGTCATCAATGAACTGTGAAAAGTACTGGATTGGACCCCAGTATTCACAAAGTTTAGAGTCATCTTGATTGACAGGAAACCCAGGAAGCACAGCTGTGAATCTGTTATGATGGATGTTTAAAAAGACACAAAAAAGTTAATAAAAGAAATAAAAGTTCTTTTTTTCCACATCCATTTGGATTAATGCAATAATTTGAGTTTCATGGATGTGAGATGACTCTATTGATCAACTGTATAAGTATATTTTTTTAAGTAACTTACAGTGTTTGGGGTAATGAATTACAAAGTGATGAGTTACTGTAATTAAGTTACTTTTGTCAGTAACAGAGTATTAGTGATGCATGAGCGCTAATGCAGAGTTGGAGATTGGTCAAAGTAAAATGAAGAGAGCGTAAATATGGACATGGATGAATACGTAGGACATTGAGCAACTAGATCATTATTTCCAATTTGTTGAACACAAAAGCAAAATCATTTCAGTTAAAAGCAAGTTTTGTCCTGGAGATGAACTTCTTTCCACTGCCCGAGTGCCAATGAGCAACCTGTTTACACACTATGTAGACTACTATACAATGTAGATTTTCTCCTGTTCATGTGTTGAAATGAATGAGGTGGTGCTAACAAACCTGAATGTCCTTATGGAGCCTCTATGTTTTTATTTTGTGGATTTTACAAGACGATCTTGTTATTATTTTGCTCTCCATAAAAATATGTGTTTTGTCAAAATTTTACAAGTTAGAAATAAAGTAAACATTAAAAGAAAAAACAATCCAATTTATTTACTTTTATGTCATTTTATACATAAAAAAATAAACTTATATATATAATCTGAACTCTGGGGAGGTGGCTGTGTCTTCTCAACCAATCAGGGACTCAACTTTGGAAACGTGACGTTTTCAGTGACAGCGGAGAAAACATCCAATATGGTGGATCGATCCATAGTTCTCCTAAACTTCCATTTATATTGTTAACCTGCTGTATCCCTTTCTCATTGTTGTAAACAGAGAGTTGAAACTTTCTTTGTTCATTCATTTTGTGTCAGATCCATTCAAACGTGATCAAGATTTTCCTATTGAAGTTTTTTTTTACCCATAAGTCAAAGTGATCTTCAATTCTCAAAGAACAATTCACTTTACAATGTAATCATGTCATTTGTAAAATTCATTTTACAATTTAAGATTCAAGAAGAAGAAAAACAATTGAATCTGACATTTTGAAATCAAAGCAAAATCAATTGGATTTTAAATTTTCATGTTTTTTTGGTTTCATGTTTTAAATAAAAATTCATTTTTCAACTGTCAGTTCAATCTGCATTTCTGCCCTGCATTTAGAAAATGTGTTTTGTAATTAAAAATTCATGATGATGAATGACATTTCAATTCCTCGTCTGGTTACTTAATTTTAAAGTCATTTCAAATGGATTGAATCTTAATTTACCAACATGTTGGTGAAAATGTCAAAATCCAAAAGAAGTTGCTAAACCTCCAGCTGCATCACTGCTCCTGAACACACTTTTCTGTCTGATTTCAGGTTGTGGGGCTGCAGTTTGTCAGAGATCAGCTGTGAAGCTCTGAGTTCAGCTCTGAAGAAAAACCCGACTAATCTGACAGAACTGGACCTGAGCAACAACTACAACCTGCAGGATTCAGGAGTTCTTCATCTGTGTGGTTTTCTGGAGAGTCCAGACTGCAGACTGCAGACTCTGAGGTCAGACTCCATGTTTCAGTTGTGTTCACATCAATATGATAAGAAAGTTGTGTTGACACTAAACTGCAGACATGAGGCTGATGTTCTCCTGCTGCATGCTGACCATCTTCATGCTGAAGGCTGTTTTCTTCTTCTGAGCTTTAGTCCATTCACTGTGGCAGAAGATCTCATGTTTGAATGTTTCTTTCCATCTTCTTCTTCATTTCTAATGTCAGTTTCCTTCAGGACTGATCTTTTCTTTTCCACAAAGGTCTGCAGATGTTTTCTGTTCTTCATTTCTAATGTCATCCAGAGGATTTGTTATCAGGATGATGCCCCCCACCCTCATTCACTGAGTTCTTTTAAAATGTATGTTTTGTGTCATGAATGATGTTATGTTTTTCCATTTCTCTGCTTTTTGTCTCGTTATTCACACATCAACAGACTGAAATAGAACTTCTCTGTAAAACTTGCATTGTGTTGCAGAGACATGATGGAGTCGATGGAAACATTTTTTTTGATTATTGAAGGTTTTTTGTGCAACACAACAGAGACACACCACAGACAGACCAGTGTAATTCCGGCTTTAGGCAGAACCAGCAGCTTAAAGCCGTTTCTGAGCGGATCAGTCAAGACCCGACAATAAAACGACTAGTGATTGACTTGGACCTGTATATGTGCAAACACACACAGGTTCTTTAGAAGTTCCAGAACTGGATCAGCGGAAACATTTAAGCCCCGTTTCCACTGAGCGGTCCGGTCCGGTGTTTTGAGCATTTCTATTGTAAAATGGACCCATTAAACAGTACAGAACCATCCCTCTGAGCCCCCATCAGTGGTAGGTCCATTGAAAAGTTGAATAGAATGTTTGGGGCGGAGCCTCTGTAGCCACCTGTTGATTGGCAGAAACTGATGACAACATTAGAAAGAGCCAATATAGCGCTCATTTAAGCTAACGTTTCCAATGATTCTTTACAGCGGTATTTGTCTTATTCCACAATCTTCTTTCAAACAATATTAAATTCCTGTTCTATACGATGTACCAGAAGTAATGAAATAAAAAGACGAGCTGCTGGATGACCTCCGTTGTTGTTGCTTTTCTAGTGGTCGCTCTACAATGACGCAATGCTAGCAGACTACACCACGCACGCTAGCAGACTACACCACGCATGCTAGCAGACTACACCACGCACGCTAGCAGACTACACCACGCACGCTAGCTGACTACACCACACACGCTAGCAGACTACACCACGCACGCTAGCAGACTACACCACGCATGCTAGCAGACTACACCACGCATGCTAGCAGACTACACCACGCACGCTAGCAGACTACACCACGCACGCTAGCAGACTACACCACGCACGCTAGCAGACTACACCACGCATGCTAGCAGACTACACCACGCATGCTAGCAGACTACACCACGCATGCTAGCAGACTACACCACGCATGCTAGCAGACTACACCACGCACGCTAGCAGACTACACCACGCACGCTAGCAGACTACACCACGCACGCACCGTGAAAACAAAGCGCTCAGTGGAAGTGACTTAGTGGCTTAACTGAGTGGAAACACTCGCCAGAATGAACTGGACTGTACCGTACCATTCCTTACCGGACCGGACCGCTCAGTGGAAACGGTGCTTTAGTCCAGGGGTCAGAAACCTACAGCACACGTTCCACAGATGTCATTCAGAGGGAAAGACAGAGACACGACGGAATGTCATCTGTTTGTATTGAAGCGGCTGCTGTGTGTCGCTGTAGATCTGGATAGAACAGAACTTTACTTTGCTGACTAGCGAGTCACTAGATTCTATCACCTAAACCTTTCTATCGGGCAGAAGATAAGTTATGCTGAACTGAGTCTCATACACTGCATTACCACAGTCAACTGGACATTAAAGAGGCTTTAGGAACGGCAGAGTCCAACATCCTCAGCAAGTATTCACTTGATAGACATTTTTAACATTTGACAAACCAACAGCATAGCAGACGTGATGCCTGCAATAATCCTTTCACTCATGGAGCAACTACACCAACAGAATTAAACTGAACTCCCACAATGCGAAATTTATTGGATATTTCAAACATTTTTCACAAATAAATACTGAAAAATTAGGCGTGCAAAATGATTCATCCCCTTAAGTTAATATTTTGCAAAACAGCTGGAGCTCAAAGAGGTTGGATGGAGGCGTTTGTGAACAGCAGTTTTTAGCTCTTTACACAGATTCATGATTGGATTCAGGTCTAGACTCTGACTGGGCCATTCTAACACCTGGAAATGTTTATTTTTGATCCATTCCATTGTAGATTTTGCTTCATGTTTTGGATCGTTGTCATGTTGGAAGACAAATCTCCATCCCAGTCTCAGGTCTTTTGCAGGTTTTTTATTTGTGAAAAAAGTTTTAACTATCTAACACATTTTGTTCCACTTCATGATTGTGTCCCACTTGTTGTTGATTCTTCACATAAAAGTACAGTTTTATATCTTTATGTTTGAAGCCTAAAATGCAGTAAAAGGTTGAATAGTTCAAGGAAGCCGAATACTTTCACAAGACTCTGTATGCAAGACAATCAATCAACAAAACAAGACTTGTGAATCATAGGTTAACTAGACATCAAATGTTAGATTACTTTAAGGGGAGTGAGAGGAAGTGAGCTTATATAATCCCACTCTGGCTCGACCAGACCATTTCCTGTTCATAAAAAAATATTTTTCCGCTTCATAACTTATTAGCAAATATTTACACATTACCAACATAGATTCAGGTAATTAAGAATCCTTAAGTAACAATAAATCACATGACTATGTAAACACGATTCCAGACTTTATCATAGCCGATGCAGATCAATAATCAGAAGTAGTGAACAATTAAGTGTTGATCATCAAATAAAATATATAAATATGCTGAATGTTTCCATTAGAAAGGTCATTGATATCGACTAAGTATCAAGCATAGAAGTATATTTGTATGTATTCTGATTACAAAAGACTTTTTCACTGTTTTTCTGCACAACCTGCTTTTTCCAGTCAGGATGAAGAGAGAAAGGAAAGTTTAGCTCTGATTCATGCTTTTATTTTGGTGACCATCTTTGAGTTTCTGCAGAGAAACTTCCTGTTTACCTGGATTTTTCTACACTTCCAATAGTTTGTTTCCAAAAGTCCAACATGAAATCCAACATTTCAACAAGTTTCTAAATGTGCTTTTTGTTCCTGTGATTTGAAAGGAACCAAAGAGTTGAAACTTTCTTTGTTCATTAATTTTGTGTCAGATCCATTCAAATGTGATCAAGATTTTCGTATTGAAGGTTTTTTTACCCATAATTCAAAGGGATCTTCAATTCTCAAAGAAGAAATATAATTGAATCTGACATTTTGGAATCAAACCAAATCAATTGGATTTTAAATCGTCATGTTTTTTTGGTTTCATGTTTCAAATCAAAATTCATTTTTCAACTGTCAGTTCAATCTGCATTTCTGCCATGAATTTAGAAAATGTGTTTTGTAATGAAGAGTTCATGATGATAAATGACATTTCAATTCCTCGTCTGTTTTCACTTCATTTTAAAGTCATTTCAAATGGATTGAATCTTAATTTACCAAAATGTTGGTGAAAATGTCAAAATCCAAAAGAAGCTGTTAAACCTCCAGCTGCATCACTGCTCCTGAACACACTTTTTTGTCTGATTTCAGGTTGAGGAGCTGCAGTTTGTCAGAGATCAGCTGTGGAGCTCTGAATTCAGCTCTGAAGAAAAACCCGTCTAATCTGACAGAACTGGACCTGAGCGACAACAAGAACCTGCAGGATTCAGGAGTTCTTCATCTGTGTGGTTTTCTGGAGAGTCCAGACTGCAGACTGCAGACTCTGAGGTCAGACTCCATGTTTCAGTTGTGTTCACATCAATATGATGAGAAAGTTGTGTTGACACTAAACTGCAGACATGAGGCTGATGTTCTCCTGCTGCAACTTTTTTTTTGGTTGTTTTCTTGTACAAAAGAGGCTTTAAAAGAACTGACTGTTGGTCTTTGCCAAATTTAGATTTCCTCCTTTATGTCAATTATCAGCTTAAATCCTCTCATCACTTCATGTCTCTTCACTGGGATTTTCAACACAAACATCATGTTTCTAAACACAAATAAACTTACACTTAAAGGTCATGTTAGTAAGCCATCGTTACTCTCTAAGGAGTGGTTTCTGAAAAGAGATTTAGAAGATTTTCTGCATCACTTTCTTTTTCTGAGTCATCACCTAAAAGAGGATCAGCTGAGCCTGTGTTTCTTCTGGTAAAGTCATTGCTGTAAAAATGAGGCTGTTAATCAGCGAGCGCAGACATGGAATACAACAACATCCACACAAGGTCAAAAGTGCAGCAAAAACTTCCACTGACACTCGGATAGAGACTGGAATGTCATCAGAGAGGTGGTGGAGAGCTGTTCTTGAACTGCCTGGAGACCAGCTTGTGTCCAGTTTCCCAGCTGTAGGACATTGTAATGGACGTAGTTGATCCTGTCAACATTCTTAATAATTGTGCACCACCAACAAAATGAAGACTCAAACCCAGCTGCAACCTGATCCATAAGTTTATGTTCATCTGGGACCCTCCTGGAACTCGGATTGCATCAATATAAGTTGGATCTCTCTCATCCCTCCAGGAAGAGGATCTACGTTTTCTGTGAAGCGACTTTCAGACAGTTTGGATGTTAGTTCACTAGTTAACATTGGATAGATCAATACTGGTAGGAGTAAGGTTACCAATGAACACAAACCAGTCTTGTTGGTCGGCATTCTGTCAAAAAGCAGGTTTCTTCCACACCACCATACATCTCCTCTAGAAACTGGTTTAAATTCAGAAACAGTAACTATCTCAAAACACCATTCCTTGCTCAAGTTTCCCAGTGGTTTTCCTTCCTCTGTGATGTTAACACAAGTAGAATTTCCAAAAGCAACCTTCCTAGAAAATATTGGTTTGTGGCTTGTAGCCTTAGTGACAGAGAAAAGAGAATCCCATTCAGAACTGAATTTATTGACGTTTTCTTTTGTCATAACTTCCAACAAGCAATCTTTTCCAATCGGTGCAGGAACTACCTTGAGTATAGGTCTAGAGCAATCAAATACAGCAACATCAAATAAAACAAAAGAAGTGTCTCAGCCATGAGTGACACATCCCAGCTGAAGTTTGCTCCCTAAGGGGACAGGTGTTCACGCCATCAGCACTGCTTAAATCAGTCCAGACCCAGCACGACTGATCCCCACCAACACTTTGTTCTATGGCTTGTTTTACTCACCTGTCCCTTTGGATCCTTCAGCTGAGATGACCTTTTTACAAAGTGTGAGGTGGACCCAAGTTGTTCTTTCAGTAATGTTGACCGCAGTGGGCGTGGTCAACAACACCTGGTAGGGTCCTTCCCACTTGGGTGAAAACCATTGCTTTCTTTTTACACTCCACACTATGACCCAATCTCCTGGTTCAACCAGTATCTGGGGGTCCTGCTGGGAAGGTTGAGAAGAATCATCAATAGATTTTTCTTTCATTTTTTCTAGCATTTTTCTAATATAATCAGCCAGGTTTTGCTCTTCAGATGTTTCCCATTGATTTTTAAAATGAGGTCATCTATATGGTCTTCCAAATAGAGTCTCATAAGGCGTCAGGCCTCCATTACTTGTAATGTTAACATATAGTTTGACTAGATCAAGGCATTGTGTCCATGATCTACCAGTTTCCTCCATACATTTCTTTAATCTGTTCTCTACAGTTCCGTTTGTTCTTTCCACTAGTCCTGTGCTCTCAGGATGGTTTGCACAGTGATTTTTCATGTTTGTGTGAAACATGGTTCCTATGTTTTTTATAATTTGGTTTACAAAATGGGTTCCATTATCACTGTAAATGGTTTCTGGAATTCCATATCTGTAGAAATCTGTTGAATGGAGACCATACTGTTCTTTCAACTGGAAGAAAGATTGAACATGTTCTTCCTCAAATAGCTGATTTATAATAAGACCCTTGTCTGATTCCTCTTTCTATATTGAAGAAATCTGAGAAGTGTCCATTAACTTTTATTTTTGATTTAGAATCTTTATATAGACACCTAACCCAGGTAATGAATTTCATTTACATTGTTTGAAGAAGTGATCTGTTTTCCTCTCTTAGAATTCTCAGGACTGTTTCTTATAAATTAATTCATAATATTCAGCAAATGTTTATGATATTATTTTGGGATTATTTTAGATTATTTTAGAGGATAGATTCTAATGAAGACTTTACAGTTATTATCTATGATACACAGCTTAGCATTAAAAATAATAAATACAAGTTCTCATTTGAAGCCTGTTTTACCTCTGATAGACGCCAAAGTGAGAAATCAGTTTTTCCTTTTGAGTTTCAATCTCAATTTTAATCTCAAACAGTTTTCTCTTTACAAAAGGATTACGTCTCAACCAACATCTGTCTGCCACAACTGAAGTTTAAGTAAACTAACTTTTTGCCAAATATCTTAACAAAGCCAACGTTATAGTTTTCATCATCAGGGGAGGAAACCAAAATCTCCTCCAAATAAAAGTCTGAATCTGGATTCTTGTTGGAGTTCCTTCATTCAGTTTCTCTGCTTATTCTTGATCTGGTCCTGGTTTGGTTTAAGCTGCATTGTAACATGTAAATCCTGTCTGCTTGTTTGACCACAAATTGATTTATTATTACTTATTTACTAGTTTTCTAGTTTCTTTTCTCCTGTGGCTCAGCGTCCTCGCAGAGGCCAGAAGGGTGCTCTGATTTTCCACCTCTCCTCTCACTAAAATCTGTTAATCAGCTCTTCCTGACTGCTGGGATGTATCTCTTTTCCTTCACCTTTCTATGTTTTCATCATTGTTATCATATTTGATCATTTTTTAATTCATCTCTTTATCTTATTTCTCACATTTGAACAGAGTTCATTTTCATCAAGATCATTCCCTTGTTTTCATCCTTTTTCTTTAAGCTCCTCATCCTTCTGTTCAACTGCTTTTATCTATAAATATAACTAACTGTACGCAGATTATTTGCATATTTTCAACGGTTCTCTTCTCTCTAATTCTCTTCCTCTTGTAGAAACATTCGCTGTCCGCTTGCTCCCTGCGTTATCAGTCTGCTCGAGCACGAACCCCGATCTCTGCTTCTTATTTCCTGCTTGTGTTGCAGCTTTTAACTTTCACTTCCCTTTATCTTTTTTTTTTCTCTTTTTCACTTCCTTCATCCAATAATGAGTTTCAATCCTGCATTTTTCCATCTTTTTAGGATCATTTTAGTTTTTGCTGCTGTAGCTTCTTGTAGTTTGATTAAATTTTGCAGAGTTTATCTACCATTAAAGTTATGATTTTTTTATCCAATCAACTTTACAAATTAACATTAATTTGTTTTTTATTTGTTTGAAAGGTATTTGTTTTTTTTCTGGATTCATGTTTTCTATAACCTTCCAGTTCTTACAATGGAGAGTTTTCTGGGGTTTTAAGGCGTTTCTTTGTGTTTTTCCCATTTTGTTTCTTTATTTATTACTTGATTTTTGTAAAGCTTGTTTTCTTTCTCTTTTTTACATTTTCTTTTAGACCAGTTCCAACACCTAATGAGGGGGTTGACAAACCGCGGCTCTTTAGCGCTGCCCTAGTGGCTCCCTGGAGCTTTATAACAATGTTTAAAAATGGAAGAAGAGAGGGGGGGGGCTAACAGCTAATATAGATACATACAGCATGTGTTGACTTTATCAAAAAGCTTAAATAAGGCTTTTAATATTTTGCGGCTCCAGACATATTTGTTTTTTTGGTCCAGAATGGCTCTTTCAACATTTAGGGATGCTGACCCCTGACCTACGGTGTTCTATGGTTGATTTCTGAGTGAGGCAGCAATAACATCCAGTAGTGGTAATCCTCAAGCTTCTATTCTTTCTAGCGGAGGATTCTTAGCCTCTGCATCCAAAACTGGCTGCTGTTTACATTCTCATCCTTTGGTGTGACAGAAATACCTCCTGGTATTTTCTATCCACTGACTCACATGTTCACTCACTTTTGCAGACTTCAGACTCTGCCGTCTATTTTTACCTGATAGTGACTAGAATTTTCCGGGTTTTTACCATGGAATTTAAACGATCGTAGGACTCCGTCGTCCTCTTTACCACAGATTTTAAGAGCTTATGCAGGAATCCGCCATCCTCTTTCATTCACACCTTTTAAATTAAGGCCACTCACCCCTCTGTCTCCCCCCTTCGGTATCCGTCAACCGTTAGGTCTCAGTCGGTAGGACGAAAACTGGGTCCTGGAAAATGCCTGGTTTAGGATCCTTAAAGGATCCTGCAGAGGCCACGGACTGACCTGAGATTCTTACACCAACTGAACCCTTCAGGTATATTGAGATCCGGCTCGAAGGACCAAAATAATGTCAGGTTTAGACCACAGACATTCAATTCAAACTGCAAAGGAAAAGACAGAGATGTTTTTTTAGTTCTCACATGTGAGGAGGACGATCAGAGAGTTCAGGCGTTATAATCTCAAATCGCTCTGCACCTCCTCCTGACCTCTATGTTTTTATTTACAACTGGGTCTTCCCAAGTTACAATGAGACTACAGCTTCTGAGGGTGTGTGTGCACAAGCTGCAGTCTAATCACGACATTACACAAACAGTCGCATCCTCTTCTTTCAGCTCAGAATATTCTGTCTCTTTATTTAAGCAGTTTTAATCACTTAAAGCAATAATGAGGAAGAAACAGCAAAAGCAAACTGAATGACAATTATTTACTTTAATGCTTTTCCATTTACACGTCGTCATGATTCTTCTGCCCAAAATTTCATCTAAAAATGTCATCTGTCAGTCTCTCATCAGGGCGACTCCAACCTGAATGAATTTAGCAACTTGCTGCATTTCCAGCTGCATCACTGCTCCTGAACACACTTTTCTGTCTGATTTCAGGTTGATGAGCTGCAGTTTGTCAGAGATCAGCTGTGAAGCTCTGAGTTCAGCTCTGAAGAAAAACCCGTCTAATCTGACAGAACTGGACCTGAGCTACAACAAGAACCTGCAGGATTCAGGAGTTCTTCATCTGTGTGGTTTTCTGGAGAGTCCAGACTGCAGACTGCAGACTCTGAGGTCAGACTCCATGTTTCAGTTGTGTTCACATCAATATGATGAGAAAGTTGTGTTGACACTAAACTGCAGACATGAGGCTGATGTTCTCCTGCTGCATGCTGACCATCTTCATGCTGAAGGCTGTTTTCTTCTTCTGAGCTTTAGTCCATTCACTGTGGCAGAAGATCTCATGTTTGAATGTTTCTTTCCATCTTCTTCTTCATTTCTAATGTCAGTTTCCTTCAGGACTGATCTTTTCTTTTCCACAAAGGTCTGCAGATGTTTCCTCCTCTTCATCCTCTTCACTGCAGATGGAAGGAAAGCTTCTTCCTGAAGATCAGACTGATCTGATATGGATGAAGGTTGATGTTTTCTGGAAGTTAAGCCTCATTCCAATAACAGCAGGAGCAGAGAGCTCTTTGCTTGTTGTGATTTTACAATCAGAGACTTGATCTTCAGGCAGAGTTCTTCATGTTGGAGAAAACGTGAAATAAATTTGCATATAAATACATATATTTAATATAAAATCATTCAATAAATGTGTCATTAACTGTTTAAATTTGGCATTAAAAATAATATTGTCATGAAATGTGTCAATATTTGTTTTAAAATTGAAGCATGCAGTTCAGGCTTCCACGGCTTGAGTCAATTTCTAATAATGCAAACTTTGTCAGGAATCATCCGGTTTATACCAAGAGATATTACACATATCTTTCCAGTAACTTGTTTTATTTTGTATCTAGTCGTCGCTTTCTCTGTGTTTCTCTGTCTGTGTGTGAAATTCAGCATTTTTTAACTTCTGAAGTGAATTTCATTTTCAGTGTTAAAAGACATTTTTCTGGAAAGAGTTTCCTCTGCAGTCACACACTCTGATCGCTGTGACGCTTGTTCTGACCTCCAATGACCAGCGCCGTTCTTTCACTGACCACAGTTTGAATTCTACTATTAAAAAATATAGGAGTGATTGACTGGCTGCTCTAAATAACTTGAGACCAAAGTTCAAATGTTTGAAAAGTAATAAGAGACAAAAATAAAAAACGGTTCATGATTGTGTTAATAAAGACGTTTAAATCTGAATGAAGCAAATATAGAAGACTGAAGACACAGAAAACTGACATTTATTGTTGATTTATTTACTTAATGATTTTTTGTTTATGTGTTTGTTTATTTATTTTATTAATAATTTTGTACAGAAAACAGTTATTAAAACAGTACATGTTTCTTACACATTTACAACCAAAGAAGGATCTAACTGAGGAAGTGATAAACTTCTTTACACTCGGGTCCTTTTTCATCTTGTTTTGTGCTGTATAATAAAATTAAAACTGAGAAGTTTGGAATTTCTTAAATTTATGATTCAAATTGTCATTGGCCCCCAGACACCATCGAGCAGCGTGCTGCACACTGAGGTTGCGACCCAGACTCAGCCAGACACTGCCTTCAGTGACCCCAAAGTTAAAGAACTGGAGAAAGTCAGATGAGATACAACACATCTGAAAATATTTCTTGAAAGCAAAAAAAAGTAAAAGTAAATTGAAAGTAAATATTTCTTCCTTTATTTTCAAAGTATGAAGTTTTACTCTTAAAACTTTACATTTTGTTTGCGATTTAGAAAATTATGATCTCAAAACTGTAATTTTTGTTTGAATTAGTGGCACAAAAAAATCATTCATAGAAATGTCCTTCATAAAAAACATCCATGTAAATAAAAAAGTAAATAACACTGTATTTGCTCAACTGTTCTCTGCAGCCTGGAGTTCTGTACCCTAATGGATCAACCATGGATTCATTATTGTTTTCAAATGTTAATAAAACTTAGTGATGGGTTAGGGTTAGTTAGGTTCGTTTTGGACTTCACTACCACCAAGATAATAAATGAAGTAAATGGAAAGTTCTCCCTATAAATCCCATGTTGATGAGATACTTCATTTAAAGGCTGAAAAATCAACTTTGTGAGTTTTTAAGTGTATTTTATTGTTCATTCTTCATTCTTCACTAGAAAGAACCCAAAGCGATATTTTGATCCATTCACACATTTTTGAGTAATCCTCCAAAAACCACTGCTGTTAGCCGCAGCCCCTCCCATACTCATGAAAACATGCGGGTCGTCACCGTGTGACGTAGACCAGTGAGAACCCATGAGAACAGCCCCTACCAGGAAGAGTCTGCGCTGCAAGCCCCGCCCCCAGGCTAACACAAACAAGGGAGCTAGCAGTGGTCATCAAAACGACTCATAGAAGAAATGGTTCCTCTTGATCTGCAGAGAAAACAACAGCTAGATTTTTTTGCAAAACAATGTCTTTGAAGAGGAGAAAATGTTTTTAGGCTGTGAGAGATTTCAGTGTTTGTTCAGCCTTCCCAAAGAAGAGCCGCTCATCAGGAATAGTTGGAGTTTTTCTTCCGGAGCGACAGACCGGCCAGCAACTTTTTGTCTGTGAAGCCAACTTGATTCTCCGCGCTTTCATCTGGATCTCCAGCTGCACAGACGTTATCTTCTGAAGGCCGAGCAGCTAATGTTAGCATCTCTGCTAACATTAGCTGCTCCAAGCCTAGTTCTGTGTTTGAGTCGGAATCCAGTCAAAATGAAATGATCCATTCTATTGTTCCACATCATCCTTTCTTATCTCCAGGAAGTCAATTCGATAATATTGTTGTTCATCTCAAGCTCTGTCAAGTCAAAACTCCTCCATGAAGTCCACGAGGGGTGCTAACCTGGCTTTGAGGTGCATCAGTGTCGTTATCTTAGCTTGGATGTCTTCAAGTGCCTTTTCTGATGTTCAAAATGTCAGATGCGTCTTGTTTTTTCTTTGGGGCCATGGTCAGCTCTCAATATTGCAGACTTACTACTTTTTTACAAGAATCCAGTCATAATTCAAGACTAAAGTTGCTTAAAGGCGATGAAGGTCAGGAGAGCTAGAAGCTAGAGTCTGCTAAAGACCCAGAACTGGAAAAAATAAATAACAAAAAATCGGGTTAGAGCGACAATCTCTTCTCACAAGGAGATTTTTTCCCCACTGGGATCATAAAGAAAGAGTCTGTTTTAATCTCATTGGTCCGTTCACGCAGCACTGTTAATCTGACCCCGCCCACCTATATAACACTGACACTTTTTTCAATAAAACATGATTGTTTCACATAATATACATTTCATTTCCGCATCAGTCTTCATGAACAGGAGATTTAAATTAATGCGCACCGTAAGAAAAACAAAAACTACGTTTGTCGCCGTGACATTAAAACATAATAAATCCTCAGAGTGTGAATTTGTTTTATTTATTTGTCTTTTTTGTATTTTGTTGTGTGTTTTTAATTGTAAATCACTTTGAGCTGCAACACATAAAAAGTGTTTTTTGTAAATAAAGCTCGATTGATTAATTGATTAGTTCAGTTTGTTGAAAAAGAACCAAACAAGGTCACATTATACCCAGACTTTCTTTCTGTTCTGCCAAATGTCAAAATGAAATGTGAACAAGTTAGAAATGAAAACTACAGCTGGTCACCACTCCATTTACTGGGGGTGAAAAAATGAAGAATGACGCCGTCCAAGTGCAGAAAATTCATATGACTATAATTATCAAACTAATGAAAAAGTAAAAACATTTGTTTACATGCAATAAAAGCAGCATCACAGAATAAACTTACATTTAGTTACTCAGGCCCGGTCTCATTGTCGAGGGTGCGAGCGATTTTAGGTAGAAAGAGTTGATTGTTATGATAGCTTTTATCCCTTCTTTCAACTGACGTTATTCTGCCTAAACCACCGGCTATTTTATTATGCCTACCCTCCATACGGTCCTGGACTACAAGACTGAAAAGACCCTGGACTGTGTATCAAGTAAGGAGCAGCCCAGAGTCTCTTGTAGTCGGAGCTATTCGTAGTTTACTCCTCACCCACTAGGGGTGGACTAAAGGACGCTGCGTGCTTCATTTAGAAGACTCTTTACTAGTGAAGAGATTTATTTCAGCTGTTCGTAAGACTTTCAGAAGAAGATTTCCTGTCATGATTCGAGAGTCAGTCCTCATGTGCATACCCAAGCATTTTTGTGTCCCTTCTAAGGTTCACCTATATCAGTAGTTCAAGCCAGCAAGGGACTCACCAGAGGTATGGAGGGATGATCCTTGTAGAAGTAGGCACAAGGGAGAGCAGAGGCTTTGTCTTTGAGGATCTTTATTTGAGCAGTAGAGCAGATGATCGCAGTCGAGATGAGAGCCGTGAGTCGAGCTGAGGTGAGTCTCGTAAGGAATCGTGAACCGAAGCTGACTTACAGGCTCTCATGTCGCACATTTATACATTGTTCATATGTTAATTCATGCGTATACAGAAGGCTTATGACAACAGTAAGTTCATCATCAGGGGAATAAAATGCGTAAATCAAATAGCTCTGACGAAAATAAGTCCTTCTAAATGCGCAAGTCAAGTGACTATGACACAAGCAGACCATTCATGACATAATTAAATGCTAATATAACGCGTAAATTGCATAGCTATGATGGTAATAAGTGCGTGGGCGGAATACATATGACATGTTTAACCTTTCCATGTTCGTGAAAGAGGCAGCCATGACAACAATCCATCATTACAGTGCGTTATACATTCTCCTAAAAAGGACTTCCCTTCCGTTTAGGACTTCCGGGGTTACGTGAGTTTATTGCGTAAGCCATCTTTTATTCAGCGTAAGCCATTGTGCAGCTTGTTGGTGATGCGTCTCCACCCTATTCCGTGACATCAATTGGGATTCTTATGACATCAGTGCATTCTTTCTCCAACATCCCCAACACTCATAATGTCACAAAAGATAAATTAACCAAAAGCATTCACTTATTTTTATTTCATGGTTGTGAAGGTCTTAAGGTGCATTCCCTCTTTCTCGCCTCGAGGAGAATTGGCTGCTCGCCGCGTGCACAAGGAGAACATTAAAACTCCACACAGAAAGGTCTCCCATTGGGGACACTGTTTCAAGTCCCCCAACCTCGACTTGAACCGGGGGCGTTCTTGCTGTGAGGCAAAAGCGCTGAACACTGCACCACAGTGCAATCATGCATGATACCATAACCTTTTCAAGTTTTGTGCAGGACCACATTCAGACATTTTGGGCCCCGTGGATCCTAATGTGTTTCAAGGCCCCTCTACAGTTTACAGATGTCAGTAAATGCTTTCAAAGGAGAACTAAAGACTTTTTCACTGTTTTTCTGCACAACCTGCTTTTTCCAGTCAGGATGAAGAGAGAAAGGAAAGTTTAGCTCTGATTCATGCTTTTATTTTGGTGAAGTTTCTGCAGAGAAACTTCATGTTTACCTGGATTTTTCTACACTTCCAAGAGTTTGTTTCCAAAAGTCCAACATGAAATCCAACATTTCAACAAGTTTCTAAATGTGCTTTTTGTTCCTGTGATTTGAAAGGAACCAGAGAGTTGAAACTTTCTTTGTTCATTTTGTGTCAGATCCATTCAAATGTGATCAAGATTTTCCTATTGAAGTTTTTTTTTACCCATAATTCAAAGTGATCTTCAATTCTGAAAGAACAATTCACTTTGCAATGTAATCATGTCATTTGTAAAATTCATTTTACAATTTAAGATTCAAGAAGAAGAAAAACAATTGAATCTGACATTTTGACATCAAAGCAAAATCAATTGGATTTTAAATCGTCATGTTTTTTTGGTTTCATGTTTCAAATAAAAACTCATGTTTCAACTGTCAGTTCAATCTGCATTTCTGCCATGCATTTAGAAAATGTGTTTAGTAATGAAAAAGTCATGATGATGAATGACATTTCAATTCCTCGTCTGTTTTCACTTCATTTTAAAGTCATTTCAAATGGATTGAATCTTAATTTACCAACATGTTGGTCAAAATGTCCAAATCCAAAAGAAGTTGCTAAACCTCCAGCTGCATCACTGCTCCTGAACACACTTTTCTGTCTGATTTCAGGTTGACAAGCTGCAGTTTGTCAGAGATCAGCTGTGAAGCTCTGAGTTCAGCTCTGAAGAAAAACCCGTCTAATCTGACAGAACTGGACCTGAGCGACAACGAGAACCTGCAGGATTCAGGAGTTCTTCATCTGTGTGGTTTTCTGGAGAGTCCAGACTGCAGACTGCAGACTCTGAGGTCAGACTCCATGTTTCAGTTGTGTTCACATCAATATGATGAGAAAGTTGTGTTGACACTAAACTGCAGACATGAGGCTGATGTTCTCCTGCTGCATGCTGACCATCTTCATGCTGAAGGCTGTTTTCTTCTTCTGAGCTTTAGTCCATTCACTGTGGCAGAAGATCTCATGTTTGAATGTTTTTTTTCCATCAATAGAGTATTCACCCGAACCATTTAAAGTGCAGAAACACAATGTTAGTTTCTTCTGGCTGTACATCAGCATCTTTGTTTTCTTGGAGTAATACTGCAGACATGAAAGTCTTTAGAGTTCTGCTTATCTTACTGTTGATGTGTTTTGTGCACAAATGACACTTCTGGGATTTTCATTTTTTTCTAAACCGTTTTAAAGGTCCGTGACTTCTGGGATATCTGAGTTACAAATGAAAACATTTCAGACAAAAAAATGAAGGAAAGATTTTCTCTCTGGCCTGTTCTTGTTCAAAAGCTGCATATTGTTATTTACAGTTTACCGAGTAAAACATTGTGATTAATCAGATGAATCACAACCCAAAAGTGTGATTCATCTGATGATGTTTTTAATGGATTGACAGCACGAGGTAAAATCTAAGTAAATGTCCTTGTGTAACGTATCAAAGAGAGGTTTGATTTGTAAAAAAATGTGATTGTGAATCTAGTTTAAAGTGTTAATAAAACATTCAAAACTAAATCAAAGAACTTTTCACTTGAGATTACTCCAGAATTATTTGATGTTTTCTTAATTTAACAGCAACAGTAAAAATCCTCCCAAAAGCGTCGCCGACATTCCTAAACAAATGATCTGTTGTTATTTCTTCATATCTCAAACAGTGCAGCTGGTTTACTGTTTCTTCTGTCTTTTCAGTGCAGCTTTATGTCAGACAAACACAAACACCAAATAAACAACAAACGTAAAATACATGTTATATGGAAACGGAAGACATGGAATAAAAATGTCTCCAATGTGTCAAAAATTCCTAAAGAATCCGATTCTTAGCAAACACTGAGTAAACTAAAGCATTCATCCCAGTTTGGTTCAATCTGCAGTGAGGCTGCTCTCCTTGCTGTTTCACAGTCTGCACTGTAATCGTGAATGAAACACGTAAAATACGGTCATTCTGAGGAGGAAAAGGATTCAAAGTTATTCATAGAAATGACATTTATACAACAGATCCGTGGACACATTTGGATTTTATTAGTAGTTGTTCATGATGGCGAGATCCTTACAGGTGAAGCACTGCCTCCCCCGACCGCACGTCCTGCTGAGACGTGTTTCAATAAGGAACCAAAAACCACTGAACCGACCCCAAACCTGCCCAAATGACGTCCACCTGCTCAAAACCATTTCTGCCTGAAAATTTAGAATCAAAACTGACCTTTTGGGTGGGAAACCGCCTGACCTGCAACACTGGTGTTCAGCAAGGCAGCAGAAGTGCTGCATTATGGGATCTGTAGTTAAATTGTTCCAGCGTTACATATCTCTGGTCATTAATTGATGAAACTTTATTTAGTCAGATTTGTGAATTTCTGGCTGAGGATCTCCTGAAACAGTCAAATAAACTGTAAAGTTTATCTGCTGACATGACACTAAACAGGCCTGTGTGATCTAGAAATCCTCTGGAGCAAAATATTGGTAAAAAGTTTCATTTTCTTTAAGAACTTTGTGTTATTGAAACAAGATTTCAAGTCAATTTATCTTCTGCTGCTCAACAGTGTTTTGGATTAGATTAACAGCAGTAATAATGAAAAGAATGATGGTTCACCAAAGTAGACTTCATGTATTTAGCAGAAGAAATGACA